>JABAKD010000012.1:2965569-3222780 GCA_012845835.1 Undaria pinnatifida | reverse complement strand
AAGGGGGGAGGGGGGGAAGGGGGGGCGTCATGCCCCAAGAGACTGAAGTCTGGGTTTGGCCATCATCGTCTTAAAAGTTGTGGGCTATCCAATGGCCGTCACAAGATAGCGTAAGGCCGCCCTGACGTCTTCGCCATGTTACGTTCTCTATTGAATCTTAGGTGGCGGTGCGTAGCGTGTGTCAGCCCGTAGCTGGTATACGCTTACGTAGGCTCGCTTGCGGATGACCCGATCAAAGCACAGCCTATATAAATTGTAGAGGCTAACGCAGGCTCACGGTTAGGTGTGCCTGTCGGAGAGCTTTAAAGAGGAGAAGATGGTTGGCGACCTCGGGCCGATATGTTGATTGATGATTTAGTTGCTCAGCAGATGAGAGCTGATGGTGAGCAAAGAGGAGCGATCGAGGTGGGCCTGATCATCACCTGATCGAGACGGCACAACGCCTTATTCTACGGACGGATGTACTCTACGGGTAGTTGTCTGATCCACCTACAGCAACGTTTCCTGAGGCTTGCTCGTGGTCTACCGTACCTATGGCAACGTTCCCTGAGGTTTGCTTCTGGGAGCGTAGCTACGTCAACGTCCCGATAGTAGTCAACCTAAACTCATATTCCATGAATGTTGCTACCAGATTCGTTGTTCCGCCGCATTTATTTGATGGCACCGCATTGCTCGTACGTACTACACATACCAGGTGCGTTATTCCGCCGCATTTATTTGATTACACCGCATTACTCGTACGTACTGCATGTACCAGCTGTTGGATATGACCAACCAGCAAGCTGCTGTGCATCATGTATCCAAGATATTGCTGCTGAGACTTGTGCTTGCTACGTACTGCATCGATAAACGACAACTAACTAACAGGCTTATCGTAACTGTCTGTTGTACGAACAACTCGCAATGTATACTAGATGACTTCTATGTGTTATCAAGTAACGACTTGATGGTTACTGACAAGTAAGTAGCATCTCTAATATTCTCTCCCCAGTGCCAACGATAATGCACTTGATAACCTGTATGAGCCCAATGCCGTCTTTAGCCAGTTCCTAGGATCTGCTATTATATTATAGTATGACATTTTTTCTCTCTTTTCCTTTCCTTGCTTCCTCTTCTTGTCTTGTCTTTTCTTTTCTTTTCTGTCCTTTTTTTGTTCGTTTGTTTTTCCCGCCTTCTTATTTTTTCATTCCTTTCCTTTATCTTCTTTTCTTTTATTTGTTTCTTTTTTCCAATTGACTTGCGTCTGTCGTGCGTATGCGTAGTGATAGATACTACCTGTAGTATATACGTGGTAGTCTTTCTTGGGTGGCAAGCGGTATAGTCGGTTTTTCCAGGCGCGAGTAATGGGACGTATGCACCGGTGTGGACCTGGCACATCGTAGACTGACTCCCGATTTCACTTTTATATGTTTCTGGTGTGGAGGCATGAATTTCATCAGCTGCGATATATGCGTGTGCCACCTCGGGTTGTTAGTGTTTTTCCCTGGGGTATTCCTCAGCTCCAGCGTGACTGGAGCCTGTCCTGTGGTCCTGTGACCACGGACTTAATTATGCGAGTTAATGTGAGAACAACAACAACAATTGGCAGCACGCGTCTGCCACAAAAAAAAAATACTGTCTTGAAACAGTGTATGGATTCATTTTGACCACGCCCTGCCCCCCTCAAACATACATGGAAATTGAATGAATTAATGAATGAATGTCTTGTTTTTTGTGTTCGTTTTTGCTCATCATCCGTTCTTTTGTTATCTTCGCATTTTTTCTTTCTCCTCGTCGCTCCCCAGATCAGATGTAACTCTGATCATCAGGGTCACTATAATAACCAGGCTCTTCTCCCCCCTTCCCACGACGGCATTCGCTCCTTCAGCTTTATCGTGAGAAAGACTCCAGCCCCCTTTTCGTCCCTCGTCTAGGCTCGCATCAAATTGCGCTTTTCGAATAGCATCGTAACACAGTACATATGAATCAATTAAATTCCAGGTTCCCCCCCCCCCCCCCCCGCCCCCCCCCCAATACTGCGCTCCGTCTCGAACGGGATGCATGTTCAATTGCCAAATGACTGCGGCAAGCAACAAGTAATAAAACACACCTGCAAGAACAAGCGGCCAGCGTATCACGCAAGCGCTTTACAAAATACGAACATCGACCCTTACATTTATCGAACCCACAGGTATGTGGGACGTATTTGAAATAGTTTAACAAACGAATGCTGTATTAAGAGCAACATATAGATGAACTAAAAATATTCTGTATTCGTACTCTTCTTCCCGATATTGAAGCCCCCGGGGGGAGAAAAAACAAAATAAACCGCCTACCATACATATGATTGAGCAGTATAGTGGAAACTAGAGTAATAAATTTATAAAATAGATGTGATGTTTTACCTAGCTCAAAATTCCCCTCCTAAAGTATGCCTGGTAAATACCAACGCTTACCATTATAGTGGACAAAAAATAGGACACCTCTCAATAAAAACTCACCCATATAGTATATTACGAGTACCAACAACGCAGCTTGCAAATATGAGTATTGACCTGAAATTCGTCGAACTCACGGCCTGCGTCCTTGAAAATTAGTTATAAAATGAGTACGCCCCCACCCCCCCCCCTCATACTTCGAGTATATATAGCGAAAAAAAAAGACGCGTGCTACAATAGAGGTGCACCACTTTTTTTTCTAATACTACTCCTCATTTTGGGAGCTTAAGACATGATCCTCCTCCTCCCAAACACTGATTAGGAGGAAAACAAAACTACAATAATAATATGATAC
Organism: Undaria pinnatifida; assembly: GCA_012845835.1. NCBI lineage: Eukaryota > Phaeophyceae > Laminariales > Alariaceae > Undaria > Undaria pinnatifida. Next base: position 3,220,008 of record JABAKD010000012.1, on the reverse strand, counting down.
CGGATGAAAAATCCCATGGCCTCTAAGGTACCCAACGAAAAACCACCAACCACATGCAAAAAGAAAATGGCGTAATTCCGACGATTTTGAGGGTTAAGGAGCCCCGTCATTCAGAAAACATTTTCGCCAAAAAAAGGTATACCTCCATCGTAGCACGCGTTGTCCTGCCGTCGATGCCACATGTTAAATTAAAGGGGGGGACACAGAGTGCCCCCTGCAGGTCTGCCAATTGAGCAGATCCTCGGAGAGTACTCACTTTCGTTTCCTTCGTAGAGATATAGCTTTATTCGTTTCCACCAGAGTCCGGGATAGCTTCTGAGATCGGAGGCACGTGCCTTCGATCTATTGCCTAACTTTCCCGAATATAAAACGCCAACCTTATCATACGAAACCCATTCAAATGATATCAAATTCGGATAATTACAGGCCTTTCGAGGCCGTATCTTAACACGCATTTAAAATAACAACTGCCTAGGTAGAAATTGCAGAGAGAGGTAGAGTTCGTGCCGCACGCAGGGTATTCGTAGTTTTTACATGATCCTCCTCCCCCAAACGCTGATGAGAAAAGCAAAACTGACATAATATACTTCGAACTATATGATACCGGATGAAAAATCCTATGGCCTAAGGTACCCAACGAAAATCATCAACCACGTATGCAAAAAGAAAATGGCGTAATTCCGAAGATTTTGGGTTAAGGAGCCTCGTCATTCAGAAACCCTTTTCGACAAAAAAAGGTATACCTCGCCATCGTAGCACGCGTCTAAAATAACAATTACAGAGGTGGAGTTCGTGCCGCACGCATAGATAGTAGTTTTTATCAGTTACCCTCTTCAGAGCCCCCGAACCCCTCCCTATACTAAAAACAAGTAATTGTGTCCCCAAAAATGGCAGTTGTAAAGGGGTTAAGGAGCTAGGTCAAATCCCCAAACTGTTTGCCCCCCCCAGCTTGTGCTGCTGGGAAAAGCAACGGTGACCGCCGGTAGGGACACAGCTCAATGCCTCGGACCTTCGCCAAAAAGTCAAATAATGTGCATCCTTGGCTTTATGCTACACACTACTACTTGTACTGCCTGGCTATGTCATAATAAGAATGTTTCAGTTAAATCACTCGACGGCGTGGTTGCGCTTGTCTTGTGATGAAGGCCGAACCTCGGCGGGTATGATAAAAATCAATCAGTCAGTAAAAAAACTGAAGATCATTCTTAGCGTGTGCGCGTTGCAGACTGCTGGGAGTGCTGCACGCTGTAACATTATTATCCGAGATATACGGCGGTAGGTAGTAGTCAGTGTTATCGTTGTCTGTCAAATACGCCGACAAAAACCGCTTTTGTTTCAATTCGACTTTAGCGGGGACATTCTTCGTGCTCGTGTTATAAGGCTTAGTTTGGGTAAGCTATTGGTTAACCTTTTGCAAGTGGTCAAACGGACTATTAATAATACCCCACTCTAATTCCTTAACAAATGACGTCGTCGACAGACCATGGATTTTTGGGTCGTGGGTTCGATCCCCACCATCCACAAATAACAAACTTTTCAGATTTTCCCCATGTCGAAAAATACTCTCCCTGGTACAGTATCCCCAGGAAATGAAACGACTTGGATAATTGACAGAGGTCCGCCGTTGTTGTTGTTGTTGTTGTTGTTCTCACATTAACTCGCATAATCAAGTCCGTGGTCACAGGACAGGCTCCAGTCACGCTGGAGCTGAGGAATACCCCAGGGAAAAACACAAACAACCCGAGGTGGCACACGCATATATCGCAGCTAATGAAATTCATGCCTCCACACAAGAAACATATAAAAGTGAAATCGGGAGTCAGTCTACGATGTGCCAGGTCCAGGCCGGTGCATACGTCTCACTACTCACGCCTGGAGGAACCAAATATTCCGATTGCCACCCAAGGAAGACTACCACGTATATATTACACGTAGTATCTATCACTACGCATACGCACGACAGGCATAAGTCAATTGGAGAAATAGAAACAAAGAAAAGAAAAGAAGATAAAGGAAAGGAAAGAAAAGAGAAGAAAAACGAAACAAGACGAAAAAGGCAAGCAAAGAGAAGAAAAAGACAAGAAAAGCAAGAAAAGACAAGACAAGAAAGCAAGGAAAGCAAAAGAGAAAAAAAAAGAAATAGAAGAAATAGAAAAAAAAAGAAAGAAAAATGTCATACTAGCAGACCTTAGGAACTGGCTAAGGATGGCGTTGGGCTAACAGAGGGTATCACGTCCATCATCAATGGCACCTGGGAGAGAACGCAACATGGCGAAGAAGTCAGGGCGGTCTTACGCTATCTTGTGACGGCCATTAGAAGGCCCACAACTTTCAATAAGATGATGGCCAAACCCAGACTTCAGTCTCTTGGGCATGACGCTCCCCCTTCCGCCCCTCCCCCCTTCCTCCCTTTCCCCCTCCCCCCCTCCCCCCCTCCCCCCCTCCCCCCCCCCCCCCCCAGTCCCCTCCCCGCCCCCCCCCCCTTCCCCCTCCCCCCGGTCGCTTAGAGATGCCAACGGTGGATGACGCTGCCGCATCCTTTGCGCGTCGCTCTGCCGCTTTGCGTCTCTCCGTTTCATGCCAATTCCGCATGAACAACTCGGCTCCCTCCTCTACTCTTCGAAACCATCTGCCAGCGTTCTGAGCAGCCTTTCGCCATCCTTCGAATTTCATTCCAAAGACCGACATATATATCCTCCTTCAGATGATCCATCCAGTCTTTCTCTTGCCCCCCTGAGTAGCCCTTACCCCCAACAAACTCCCCAAACATCACCCTCTCTCTGTGGCAGACGCTCCTCCCCCATGCGTGCCACGAATCCCGCAAACAATATCCTCCGTTGGCGCACCATCACCTCAACGCTCTCGGAATCTGTCTGGGCAAGCGCGTCGGCGTACGATAGGGTGTGGTCGTCGCGCTTCCGTTTCCGCCATCCAAGGCATCGGAGGAGCATGGAGCGGTGAACCCGTCGTAGCCTGTCATAGTCAGGCTTCTTCGGGCTCCACGTCATGCAACCGTACAGCAGTGTCTCGACCACCTCAGCTTTCAGCAACCGCACCTTCAACCGTAAACGCACACCCGGGCGATCATAGATTTCCATCTTGTACCGCTGGAAGCACGTCCAGGCCCACTGAAGACGCCGCGTTATTTCAGTGCTAAGGTTTCTGTCTGCGGTGATAGCCCCGCCCAAGTATACAAACTGGATTGTTTGTTTGTAAACCTCCGTATATCCGGCCGACCTGCTATCCCGCCGTTTCAGGGGGGAAGAGTGTTATAAGGCTTAGTTTGGGTAAGCTATTGGTTAACCTTTTGCAAGTAAGTAAGTGGTCAAACGGACTAAAATACCCCCACTAATAATAACTTAACACTACGAGTATTAATAGGCTGCTGCTGTCTATTTTCGCATTTATTTCACAGGGTGCTGAATCTAGTCTGATCGAGTGTTTCTCTCCGGGTGGTAATACTGCTGTAATCTGATGGAGGTGATACATCAATCCGCCGTCGACGCAGTGAGTTTTTTTGTTCGGATCGCCTATTAATACAATAAAAACATCGTCACATCGTCATGTATGTTCGTTGTGTGGGCAGGGTTTCTTGGAAAAAGGGGAAAAATAAATAAATGCTGTTTTGAAAACGAACCAACAAACGCCGTCTTCTTTCGACGTAAACGTACTGCGCAACGTATTCACCGTCCGGCTTGCGGTTTGCATGCTAACGGTGTACGCACGTACAGGCTTGCGGGTCCCGGTTATGGTCACCCACACGACCCAACAGCGGGATTTGCTTTTTGGAATCCGCTGTTGTTTGTGTTCCCCAATGATCTACGCTTTTCAAACAATTTTGATTTTTTCTGCCTATGGAACACAACCCGGATTCCCAATACAATAACGCCTTCATCTTCTTTATAAAATTTGCCAGAACAACAACTACGGCGGCAGGCGGCACAGAGACGTGAGCACAGCAGTGGTGGCCAAGACCACGCACGGGGAGCACAACGCATGGCTTCTCTTCGAAAGCACGGCCATGGAAACAGGGGAACGCTGGCGGTGGGCTTGCCCACGATGGTGGAGTCCCCGGATTCGCCATCAACTCTGAAGAAGGTGATTAGGTCGATGCTCTCCTCACTGCTGCTGCTGCTGCTGCTGTTGCCGCCGCCGCCGCCGCCGCTGCTGCTGTCTGCGTAGATAGACCCAGCAGTAGCATGCGGCAATACCGCCGTACCACTTATGGGCGATGCGCTCCCTTAACCTATCTACGAGAATTGCAAGATGCTCAGAAGAGCTCTACGTACAGCAGAGTGTTCGGTGATGGATGATGGGCAATCGACAATCCACGATAGCAGCAGAGTCACACTCATTCTCCGTGCAACACCGCACTCTCAACTCTCTTTGGATCGCAGTCGCCGTTCTCCGTACCCTGATACGGCGTATTAATAGCAGACTTTTGCCAACGTTTTGGGCAGCACGCGAGTCGGCGACCGGCAGCCGTTCAGGCCAAAAACCCCATGTACTCGAGTAGTAGCCTATGGAGTCATCTCACGGCAGGAGTAGTTGCAGCGGAAGTTTCTGAGAGCTCCTATTAAACATCACGGGGAGCCCAATATCTCACCCGATGCATGGCATCGAGGACCGCCGATGGGGACAGTTCACGCTATCGTGGGATCCGAAGGACACGCCGGCTAGCGCTGGGTTGCGAAGGCAATTGAGTTAAATCGTCACACGACGCGTATGAAAATACGTGGAAGTGTGGTGAGCTTAAGCTCTATTTTTCGACCCCATCCGCCGGAGGATGAAGAAAAAAAAAGATAAAAAAATAAGGCATTCAATGCAACCCGACCGACACTTGTACCTGGTCTGCGCTACTACTACTACTCTGTAGTCCTATGACGAATCTACCCGTGACAGCATCAGACTGCGAAGAAAGCGGTACAAGCAGTAGCTACTCACTCGAGGAGCTCAACCGGTCAGAAACGCTGGCCTCCGAAAGTGCAAACCCTACCGTGGGATAACTCTACGATAGGATACGTACGAGAGAGAAACACAGGCGAACTGTCTGTTGCTGTAGCGGTTCGCTGTTCGCGTTTGCGAGCAGAAAGCACTTCCTGGCCGGATCGAGATACGGCCGTAGACCCAACCCACCCCCTCACCCTCCCCCTCCCCCTAACCCTATCCCTAACCCCAACCCGGACCCAAAACGGGCCAGAAATGGGCCAGAAACGCGGCTTCGCCGCTTTTGGATTTTTTTTTTTACGTATTCCAATCTGCGGACCACCACATAGCTCTCGGCCAATGAGAGAGCGCAAGAACTACCCTCCAAGATCCGGGCGGTCACTTTGTTAGGTCTTCTGGCTGCTGCTGCTGCTGCTGCTGCTGCTGCTGCTGTGGATGTGGAGCAATGAACGGTGTACCTGGCCCCTGGTACCAGTATAGACTATAACAGCAGTGATGGCATGCCTTCGTTGCGTTGAGGGACGACTCACTCGTCCGCTCGACCCGGCGTCCTTTCCCCTGCTGGAACAAAACGTCGCCCTGCGTAGTTTGTGGCCACGGCAGAGCTTGTGTTTCTAGGAAGAGTGAAGCGTCGACACGGACACCTGGTCGTGTTGGATGTATATTGGATGGGTGGAAATAGCAGTTTCATGTTAAGAACACACACTGCTGGTAGCTAGGCTGTTCTTGGCACACGAATCCCACACGTAGCTCAAGCCGCGCCCGCAAACCAAACGTTGTGGGGTTGGTGCTACGCTGCTTTCACAAAACTTGGTAAGAAATAACTGAAGGTTGTGATTTTTCGCAACTAGATGTGGTTGCATAAGTACAGCGGCACGAGTAAGCTGGAACAAAAACACATACAGTAGTCGATGTCATCAAATTTCGCCGTACGGTCTGGAGAAGAGCACAGAGTTGCGCAGGAGGCCACAACTTGCGGAGCTGCAGAGCTGCAGCACTCCTGTTTTCTGGTACGAGAATACCACTTATTAATAGTGCACTCGGACACTCTCGTATGTATGTATGAAACCAAGGCACGTAGTTTGATAGTTTTGATGGCCACAGAGCTTGTCTGTTGAGGATGAAGCATCGACATGGACACTTTGGGTGTTTGTTGTTAATGTCGATGGTTGGAAAGAACAGTTTTATGGGAAGGACACACACGACACAAAAAACGAGCACGCTACGATCCCACTCGAACCAAAGATGTCGGTTGACGGCACTCTCGCCCCTTGACGGACAGCCGTCAAGAACTCACTCCATAGACTAAAAATAGTACGATAAGTTCAAAGACGCCTTGGCGGCACTGTTTCCGCTTGACGAACAGCCGTCAAGGAACTCCAGACACTAAAAATAGTATGATGAGTCCAAAGACGCCTTGACGGATCAAAACTAGACTGTCAACCGACCTCTTCGAAGTATGGATATGAATATTGTAAAAAATGAAAATACACTCCAGCTGTGAGATCGAAGATTTCGTCGAAACTCATCTTTGCAAGCTGTGTGTGATACTCCGATCGCGCGCATTACGAGTTGTGTGTCCTCATTAAGGATATAGGTCGGCGACTCCCCTTACAACTACAGTGTAGCTATCAGGGTCAACAGGATGATTTTATGAATATGTACGAGTTCTACATTTTTGTCTTGGTATTTTATTTGTTCTGGTGTAATAGGGTTTGCCCTCGTGTTCATTGCCTGTTACGGTTGGCATTGTTTGGCCGAATCACGTTGCTGTATTTCCGATGTGTCAGCGAGTGTATCTCTTGTGTTATAGTTTGTGACCACAGAGTTCGTCTTTCAAGGAGATATGATCGGGGCGGACACTGCTGGTGCTGCTGGATGTAGATCGGTGGAGAGATGAGCTTCACGTGAAAGCACACACATATATTTCATACGTACGAGAGGCACTTGGAAGAATGTTGACATTCACATTGCGTGCGTTGCGATTCTTCAATTATAGGTATACCTGGTACTTACGTACGAGGCACTTGGAAGAATGTTGACATTCACATTGCGTGCGTCGCGATTCTTCGATTATACTCGAAGCATTTGCAGGTTCATCGATACGTTTACTTGCGTCGTCATGACGACGACGGTTGGTTACATCTTTTTTGTTTTATTTTTATCTTTGTTTTTATTTGTTTTCTTATTTTGTTTTTGTTTTTTGTTTTTGTTTTTGTTTTTGTTTATTTCGTATTTCTCTCTTCCAATGTATTTCTGTTGCTGATGTATGTATGTTGTGCCTGTCGTACCCAGTACTAGGGCATGACATTGCGTTGTCGAATGCATTACGATGCATTATCTCTGTGTCGTGGCTTGTGACCACAGAGCTGATCTTTCTAGGGTGAAGAACCAGTACGGACACTGGGTGTGCTGGATGTCGACGAGTAGGAGAACGGTTTAATGTGAAGAACACACACACACATCGCATCATATGCTGCTTCTTTCAGGTTTTGAGTGTAAGCTGTATAACAATAATGGTGTACCAGGTATTTTTTAGAGCTGTGAGTTTTCATGTTAAGTCACCAACTACATCAGAAGTAGATCAGTAGCAGTTATTAGTCGGACGATTTATTAGTCGTTTCCCGAAGGTACCGACTATTCGACTTATTTGGTTTCCATACATTATGTTCAGTAGGAGGCATAGTTTACTGTTGTGGGACGCTTTTTTTTTCTTCCCCTTTTTGGGCGCCCCCCCCCGCCGGCCAGGGGGGCGGGGGGAGCTAATTGGCTCGCTTCGCTCGCCTGCCAGTCGGTTCGCAATCAGCTGGCTGCGTTAGCCGACTTTCCGACTGAAGTCAGTTAGTCGGCTAACGGCACCTACCGATTAGTTATTAGTCGTGAAATCCTGCCGACAGCTCCTGCCGACAGCTCCTTTCGTATTTTTAGTTTTTAATAGAAACAATACCAGGTACGTGCATATGTAGCGTTGTGCTGTTTCTTTTGTATGAGGAACCCCTCTCCCACATAAGCTACAAGTATGCAATACAAGAGGTCATCATACAGCAGTATTTTTTGCGATGAGCTAGCTTCCCTGGCATGATATAAATAGACTGCCGTGATAGACTGCTCTCTAGCGCGTCCAGCCCAGGGTTAAGAACACGTAGATTGCACATAGCAGCACTTGTTTATTTCGATCATCAAGGTATATATCGTAGACTACAGCAGCAGCACGATCATCATCGACGATCGACAGACAACGTTGACCTTGTGTGCCGTACGTGTAGATCAGCAGTATTCATGTTCAAGAGTACTCACTGCTTTGCGCTGTAGGATATATCGATCTGTGTTTGGTAGTTTGTGACGAGAGACAGAGCGTGCCTCTCTATAATACAGTATATGACACGGTATCAATAGGCGTGCAGTATGTCGACGAGTGGAAATAACAGTTCAATATGAATAACACATTGCTTGCGGCATAAAAATATCTCCCCAGTATTGCTGACAACGATTTAGAACAAATCTTCTAGGGTTAGAGTTGAAGTAAAAACAAAAAAAAAGGCTCCCTACTATTGGTCAGCAGGCAAATAAATCATAGTCCGCAGTTTCGGAATCATTAAAAATAGACACCAAAAGCGGCGGGGGAAACATGTTCGGGATGGTATACGTACTGGGTGGCACACCATAACCCTCCGCGTTGGTGCGATCTCTATGTGCACCAACGATACACACAACAATACCCACCCACCCCCTGATCCCACCCGGATCTGATCCAAACAAAACCAACCCCCAAGGGCGCACAAATAGAATCAACCCTCCTCAGGCAAGAAAAAATGTTAACCCTTAGGCGTGTGTATAACACATGCACCCCTATTTTTTACTGGTACCGGTATAATACTGGTAGTATACCGATATGCCTGGTACCAAATCCCTACCCGACCAGAGGCCTAAGCCCTGACCTAGCCCCAATATCTACCCGGTACATAATAGGGGTTGGAATTTGGGTGTGCATACAAAGTATAAAATACAACACTTTGGGAAGGGGTGCATGGCTTATACATACCCCTAGGGGTGCTTATTAATTGTATTCTTCGTAGGAGCCGTCGGAGGCCGTGAGAGCAAAGCGCGAACCGTCACCATCGTGCTGTTAATAGTCGGGTCGTTGGTCCATGTATTGGTGTTTTGGTTGGTCCTCGCATGTATCTTAAACTATGTCTGTTGGTGCACATTAGCTCGCTTCAACGTGGGTGTCCTGAGCATCGCTGGCGACGTGGTCGAGTTTCTCGCCCGTTTTCGGTCCCAGTTGGAGTAAGGGCTACGGTTATATAGGGTAAGGGGTAGGAGTTCGGGGTCAAGCAGGTTCCATTTCCCCGCATTTTCGTGTTTTCCCGCCCCCACGTTTTTTGTAAAAATATTTTTGTTTTTACTTTTAATTTTTGTAAACGGTTTGAATGACTGCTGTAGTATGGCAGATCAGTGGGTTCGACCGGTCGAGTGGGCGATAGTATGGTGTTCAGGTTTTGCAAGCGGCGCGATACGTTGATCACGCGTGTTCTACACTTCACCGTTGTTACTCGTACCGCGTGTGTCACATTATATATTATATAAATGGAAATACACTCCAGCTGTGACATCGAAGATTTTGTCGAAATCATCTTTGCAAGCTGTATGAGATACTCCGATCGCGCGTATTACGGGTTGTGTGTCCTCATTAAGGATATAGGTCGGCGACTCCCCTTGCAACTACAGTGTAGCTTGTACCGGGGTCAGCAGGGTGATTTTAGTCAGTCTGTGCGCGGAAACTATAAAACCCGTTTGTGAGGGGGACAATCTGACAGCTGTGGAAGGAAATGCATCAGTTTATCAAGTGAATCCTGTACGTCGTATAACCGGTGAGGGGAGGGCGGAGTTTTGAAGGGCGTGGGGGCATGGGTTTGAACAAGAGGGAGCGGGGGGGGGGCAGAACGAGCGGGGCAACTCAATCTGTGCGTGGAAACTATTAATCCTTTAAGGGGATAAATCTGACGGTTTTGGAAGGAATGCACCAGTTTATCATGTATATCCTGTAAGTCGTACAACCAGTAAGGAGAGGGCGGAGTCTTCGAGGGGGTGGGTGGGCGGGGCGGGGGGGGGGTTGGGGCAAAAGGGCTTTTAGCAGCTTTGGGTCGCATAGATGTAGGGGTATACTATACGCGTGGTTCCAGGTCTAGGCAAATATACTAGTGGTACTCCCGAAGCATGCCAGTTGCCGGCCGGTATGGCGGACAATTTGGTGCTGTATCATCCTCTGTAAGCACTAAAAAAACAAAATAATAACAGGGCAGCAGTACCAGTGGGAGGCCGGTATTTTAGAAACAAAAAAAAAGGTTCATCTCCCACAGGACGAAAAAAGACTCCCACGTACGGAACGGCCCACCCACCCACCACGGACGACGCAGCAGTGCACCCTACACCCACCCACCGACCAAACCTTTACTACATATAGCAGCAGAGCAGTGCAGCAGTACGTACAGCAGTGCACCTGGTACGCGGAGAGCAGTTAGTCGGTTGGTTCTTGAGGGCCTTGTATGGAACAGGAAACAGACGGGGGGAGTTTCATTTTTTGACGATACTCGGCCATCTCGGGAGGCGAGCGAGCCGCCATCCATCACCCACCCACCACCCACCACCCACCCACGGACCTACCCAGTACAGCAGTACAGCAATGCAGCAGTATGTAGAGCAATACACCTGACAGGCGAGCAGCAGCCGATTCGTTGGTTACAATGCTCTCGGGCTGGGCGGGATTTGCAATTGTTTACTATTCCCCGCCACGCCGGGGGCCAAGCGATCCGTCCCCGGGAGGGCTATTTCTACGCTCCCCCCTCGCCGAGGTGGGGCACCGACCGCCGTTCTTTCGCCGGCACGTCATAGGGCTGCTGTGCGGATGGGACGTGGCGGCACAGCGAGGCCACGGGAGGCCGAGTGGAGCTCGGGAGTCGCAGCTTTTTGGGGGGCGTGTTAAAACGAAGTTATTTTCCAAATATCCTTTCGAACATCACTACCACAGACGTTAGCGTATTATATAATAAGGATATCATGTCATATATACAAGAGCCTATTTTCCCCCGCCGACACCTGAATTTCTCAATCTATTAATTTTCTGTTTTCCTTGTCATTCGCAACGATGCCTAGAATGCTAGATTGCGCGTCTCCGCCCCAATCTTTCACGTTTCTGCAGTACTGCTGTATGATATGATCATATCGTATCGATTTGGGAATGCTGTACTGACTACTGACTAATGGTTGAGTTCTCTAGCATTACCCCATCAAACATTAGCTGTGTATCGACAACTCAAATAAAAAAAAAACAGTCGAACTCACAGCTACCGTACGTATTTGAAATAGAAATGTATTTGGTAGTCCACAACAACAGCAGCAACCGATCTTTTTTAACCCTTTTAGCATCGCACTCCCGACATGGGTACAAAAAACTTGGAATTAGGCTAGGATATGTTTTTAGGAGTTGGGAATGGTTGTTATCGATGTTAGTGTAAGGTCTTGATGGCCCATGATGGAAATCCCGGGAGAGGCGCATGGAAAGGAAACAGAGAAGCTTGGACAGGACGATAGATAGCAGATAACTATGGAAATCACAGTATTACCCCTTTTTGAGCCCGGGGTGTAGCGGCCAAAGGTATGCCAGGTAATTGTGACTATTGCATGTTTTCCATGTTTTCCACCGTCTCCGTTAGTGCGCAGTACTATAACGCGTGTTTTGAGTGGGAAAGCGCAGTATTTCGCGGCGGAATTTTTACTCTGTCAGATCTTCGTAGGGCTCCAGTACCTTCATGTGACGACGGAGTCTTAGATTTTTTACAATGAGTTAATGCGAGACAACAACAACAACAACAACAACAACAACAACAACAACAACAACAACAACAACAACAACAACAACAACAACAACAACAACAACAACAACAACAACAACAATCGTGACTATGATAATGTGATCATGTCGTGAGTATGGTTGTATCGTTATCATATCGTCGCGGTTCGGACAGGAAATGTATCACCAATCACCAGTCACCCATATTCAAGCAACCCGCAATGCTTCGAACGGGCGATGCTGTAGACGTCGGTTTCATTGGCCCATTTTTCCTTCAAGTCCCGGCAAGGTTATTTATAGCAGAAGAGAATCATGAAACGGGAGATAATGAGATAAGAGAGAAACAGGAAACGGAGAAATGGGGAGAGGACGATAGCGGAGAAACGGATAAATATGGCATGACGAAAATGAAAGTATTAATAGCAGAGAAACAATTAAATCGTATGGGAAGGCGGAAAGGAGGATGGCAGAGAACCGTGGGAAGCAAATCGGAACAGCTGCGCGATCACACAATCGAAACCCCAACGAGTATTGTATCATACCAGGTATTGGCGTGTATACCAGGGACAGCGGGTATTTTTGGAATTTTGAATGCTTCTGGTAGTGTTGTATTTGTTTTTGTTTTGCTTATCATGGGACCTTTTTGCTTTCAATGGGACCCGTAGGGTGCGCCAGCTAGCGTTGGGCTGCGAAAGCAACTGAGTTAAATCGACACACGACGCGTATGAAAATACGTGGAAGTGTGGTGAGCTAAAGCTTTATTTTTCCCCATCCGCCGGAGGATAGAAAAAAAGAAAAAAAGAAAAAATTGCTTATCCCATCTACTACCTTCTCATTTGTTCTTCCTCTTTCTACCTCCCTGAACGTAACTCGGATCCAAGGTCACTTAGCAGTCTCTTGCTCCCCCCCCTCTCCCCGCTACGGTGCGTGCCTTCATTTTGTTGCGAGCAGAGTCCAGCCCTTTGTTCCCTCACATTGACGTCTTGGTTAACACACATACAGCGGTAGTACCTGGTATATATGATACCATTTTCGGAATTCGGGGACGCTATGGGCGTACACCTGTCATGTGATGCTGTTTACACCCGAGGTTACACGTTAATATTGTATGTTGGTCCTCCCATCAGATCGGATAGTATTTTTATTTATTTATCAGTCGAATGCATATATTACGTGTAGTTTGTGTTCCGTCAGCTGTAGCAGTAGCAGCGGCAGCAGCAGTAGCAGCAGCAACAGATTGCGTTGTGATCTGGAAAAAATGGACCACATGAAGAAAAAAAGTGCTCCTGTAGGGGTGTGTATAAGCCATGCACCCCTATTTATTACTGGTACAGCACCGGTATAATTCTAGCAGTATACCGATATACCTGGTACCAGGTCCCTACCCGACCAGAGGCCTAAGCCCTAACCTAGCCCCAAAATCTACGTAATACTTGTAGGGGTTGGAATTGGGGTGTACATATTGAATACAGCAGTACTTTGGGTAGGGGTGCATGACTTATACATACCCTTAGGGGTGTTTTTTTTTTGCTTATACAAACCCCCGGTCTAAAGATGTTTTTTTTCTTTTTTTTTCCTCACACTCCTACTTTCCAGCTTCTGGACAAGCCGTGGTCACAGGTGTCGTCCCTTCTTCCCCCCGGTTCTTGCATTCAATTTCTATCGCGCATAGGGTTCAGCGATCCCATGGATCGTCGATTTTTCGTCGAGAGTTGCTAACTCAAGCTCTCGAGCGCTTTCCGCAAGTCAATTTGTGCACAAGAAAAAAGTCCCCACGGCGAATTTATACGAGTACGAATGCCCTCGAGGGGACTCGAACTCACGAAACTGACTTATACCAGGGTCGAGGATAACCTGATACGCCACCGGGGCGACCGGCCATGTTAGGGGTGTACGATGTACATATTTTTTCACATGTGGATACATAAGTTTGTTCTGGTATTTTTTTTGTGGGACTTGGGCAAGAGAGAGTGACCAACACAAACGACTACTGCTGTCTGGACATGCCATTGGCCTCGCGAACCAGCCCGGGCTTCTCGGAGTAGGGAGTTGGGGGTGCTGCGTGCATATATATTATTATATATATGCTTATTTTTAATCATCGCTTGTGCTCCCCAGCTCAACTAGTAAGAGGTTTCACCCTCAGCGACTTTCTGGACAAGCCATGGTCAAAGGTGCCTTCCCTTCTTCCCCCCCCCCCGGTACATGCCTTCATTTTTATCGCGTATAGGGTTCAGAGATTGCCACGTTTTCACTTCTTATGCCCGTCGATTTTCATCGAATCCGTAGTCCCTCCGCACCTGGCACCTGCTATGGGCTACTGTATGGCGGTAAGAAAACGATGCGTATAAAACGGCAGCATGCGCTGCTGGAGTAGTAAGGGTGACCGCATACGAAATGGACCGGGTAGGCACGAACTGTGGCTGGTGACATTCGTCAGTTGGATCTTGTGTAGAAATCTCTTTGGGCTGGTGTGCGGTGATCGTCTTTGTATCATATAGCTGCAGTTTCAGTGCGAGCGGTTGGCGAGACGCGAGCAGTCTCCTCGAATGATGTGCACAAGTTTTAGTGTTCGCGCTGGTCGACTTCACGGAGCAGGGCACGGGTATTGTTGGACCCAATTATTTTGTTGTTTGATGCGATTGCTCAATGTGAGAGTGTGTGCATCAACATTAGTTTCAGGCGTTTTTTCTGCGTTTGTTTAAATCTCGTTGTCTAGGATGCACGTTCTTGCTTGATTGTTAGCTACGGTGCCTCCTCTTGCCTAACGGAAACTATCCTGTTACTGGGTGATACGGGGCGCCTTGGAGGTTGAGCATGCTAGGGTACGAGAGCTGTGTCCAAGTGGGCGAAGGTGATACTCCAAGGGCGGTAATCGAAAATATGCCATTATCAAAGCGTTGACGTTCAGGAAAGTAGGCGTGATAAAAATACCCTGAATATCTGGAGGAGGAAGAAAGGGGGGGTGCACAACACACTTGCCTTTTACAGCAACAGGCTATGTTCTCCTCTGTCCTTTTCACGGCCTTGCCAACACTTGCACCTTGGTGTTGAGTGGGCTGTTCGGAATTCAAGTATCGAACAATGTGCGGATCGGGCAAGACGACAGAAAGGTTTCAAAATGGAAGGAATCCAGGAGGTTAAGAGAGTGAAACTCCCGACGCAGATGATGTAGCCATGCTCACCACTTATTAAACTTCCGTTTTTTCACACCTTTAACCACGTTTTCGCTGAAGAGTCACAGATCACGGTCCCTGAACAGTCACTTGCCTGACCTACGGCAAATTTCTTTTCTTGTTTTCTGCAGAGGTATTTCTCGCGTACTGGCTTTCGCAGCGCTGAATACTCTTCATAATAGCAACGTAACGTTAAATGCTCTAAGTAATTTGGGCTAAGTTCCGTGCGATACGTACTGAGTCGACAAACCGTAGGGTCTACGAAGGGTCCAGCCGCGTGTCCCTGACGAAGCTCTCGCGCGAGCGCTTCAGGCTTGATCCGCGACGCAGACGAAGACCACGTTGCGGACGGCAATCACCTGGTTGTTTCATCGATCAAACTTTGGCACGTCGGCTGTGCCCTCAAGAGGCGCTGCATCGCGGAGGCAGTCGTGGCACCGCTTGCTGAGCTGTGACAACATGTGACAAAAGGAGGAGGGAGACGGGGCGGAGGCGAGCGAGGAGAAAATGTCGAAACCTACTGTTCACGCGTTGGGGTCTGATAAATGCTCGACGGACAACATGCAACTGCTGTTTCTGTCCGAGTTGTGTGCGTGATCGACGACAACATGCACACGTACGAACATCGTGCATACGCAAAACATAAATAAATAGTAAAACGGGATAAGAACGGGAAATTATTAATTATCTAGCACCGGTGTGCTTTCGTGCTTTGGACGTTTATTGCGCTGTTCTGTATAACGCTGCTTGCGATAGATGCTCTACCACGCGTGTGCTTTCATTATTTGGACGTTGATTGCGCTGTGCCGTGATATGCTGGTTGTGCTAGATTCTCAACGAGCATGCAAACGTACGAACATCGTGCTTCGTTCCTGCGCCAAAACAAGAAGAGCGGGCAAAAAAAAACGAGGTTAAATATCGGGGGGGAAATCTGGAAAACAAAAATCGGGAACAAAGATCGAAACAGATATCGGAAGAATATCGGACCAAAAGATCGATAATACTTGCATTGTCTACTTGAAATTATACTTGTGTTGTCTACTTGTGTGCTTTGACACAGCGGGGGCTGATTGCGCTTTGCTGTGCTATGCTATTCTGCTTGCAGGTGCCCGACGACAGCATGCAAACGTACGAATATCGTGCATACGGCGAAGAAAACGGGAACGAAAACGCGGGAAAATGTCACGAAAAAAATCGGGGGGAAAAAATCGGGGGAAAAAAATCGGGAGGGAATGCCGAAATAGGTGTCGGATTTTTTTTTGAAATATATCGGATAAAAAGAAAAAAAAATCGGGGAAAAAAATCGGGAGTGAATGCCGAAATTGAAATCGGAAAAAAATGTTTAAAAACATATCGAATAAGAGTAAAAAATATCGGGGAAAAAAAATCGACACAGATATCGGGAGAACTATCGAACAAAAAATGAGTACTCGTACTAGTTGCTTTGTCTACTTCTAGTAGTACTTGCGTTGTCCACTACTTGTACACTTCGGCGAAGAAAACGAAAAAAAAAACGGGGATAAATGTCACGAAAAAAAATCGGAAAAAAAAAATCAGGAAAAAAAATCGAGGAATAAATCGGGAATGAATGCCGAAATTGATATCGGAAAAAATATTAAATAATATATCGGGTAAGAATAAAAAAAATCGGAGGGGAAAATCGAAACAGATAATGGGACAACCATTAAGATAAATATGAATACTACTTGCATTGTCTACTTCTAATAGTACTTGCGTTGTCTACTAATTGTGTACTTTCACGCTTTGGGGGCTGATTGCGCTGCCCTGTGCTGCGCTGTGCTGTGCTGTGCTGTGCTATGCTGCTTGTAGATGCTCGACGACAGCATGCAAACGTTCGGACATCGTTCATACGGGGGAGGGGTTGACGGGAATACCGGTAGACATCGCAAAAAAGATATTGGAACGAAGATCGGGAACCATGGTCGAAACAGACAACGGAAAAAAATATCAATACTACTATTATTAATGCTAGTGTTATCTACTTGCATTATCACTTAAAATACTACTATTAATACTGGCGTTGTGTACTACGTGTGCTTTCACGCTTCGGGAGCCGATTGCGCTGTGCTGTGCTATGTTTCTTGTGCATGCTCGACCAAATGCAATGGTCTACGACAGCATATACGTACGAACATCGTACGGGAAAGAAACAAAAATCACAGGACTAAATATCGGAAGAACAATGGGAAAAACACAACGGGGGGGGGGAAACTAAGCATCGAAAAAAGAAATCGAAAATAATTCGAAAAAAGTCGGACACCAATACCGGGAAACAACGGCGGGATTTGGGAAACCAATGGAAAATATCGGAAAACAATAAAATCACGTAGTTCATGGGCTTGAGTTGAGTGAAGGGACGAGTTAGCACGGGAATATGATCATTTGAACGTGACGGGATCGGGATATATGGCGGACATGGAACGGGACCAGTTTGAAAAAAGAATCGGGGGAAAAAATATCGAAAAACGCATCAGACTATCTTAACAAAAATATCGGTAAGAATCGAAACAAAAACATTGGCAAAAAAAAACCAGGTATCAAAAACCAAAAAACGATTTTTGTGTTACTTTTCATGGGCTTGAGTATCGGGACGAGTTGCCAAGGGATTGGGACATCAATATTTTGCACGGAGCGGGGTCAGGATATAGCGGACACTGGGCTTTGGCCAGGTTATACGGGGTCGGGATCATAGAATCTCAATCCTGCGTGATACATAACACACCAAACGAGGTACCATACACGATACAAACGAACCAACTCACATCAGAAGGCGAGGGCTTCTTGGCGATCTCACCGGCGTGTCGTCGTCCCCTTTGAGGATGCAGTCCTTCTCCCGCAAATGACAGTTGACGTACATGGGGGCGGGGCGTCCGGTTGTAGTTAGCTTGTCTGTACAGGGAAAAATACGGCGAAATTATAGCGAAGAAAGGAGAACAAATAGCTGGAAAAAAGTTTTAAAAAAGGGTTTTCCCGGGTCAGGTCGAGTCAGGGTAGCACGTCCCGACCCGCTAGATTTGAAAACCTCATGACTCGACGCGACCCGACCCGACCCGACCCGACCCGACCCGACCCGACCCGACCCGACCCGACCCGACCCGACCCGACCCGACCCGACCCGACCCGACCCAACCCGACCCGTCCCGTGAGATTTCAAGCGTCTCCTGACCCAATTCCACTCTACCCGCGAGGTTTTGAGAACCTCCTGGCATGATCCGCGGGTCGGGTCATGAGCCGTGAAAACCCCGCAAAAAAACGGACAGCGAGATAACGGCCTGACTGCAAGGAGCGTTTGTTTATTTTTTCATGTCGATACCCGCACGGTCCTTCTTGAATATTCCGAACGTTATGGTGAGAGTTCAGCAAGGTATTTGCGAAACGAGCAGGAAGCGAGCACACGCATGCACGCAGGTCGTTGTTGGTGCCGACGCAAAGGGTGCGGAGGTACGGGCACGCAAGTACGTAGTGATAAGGACGTTTATGTGTAGTCTGCCTGCTCGATTTGTTGCGGAAATATCACTGCTTGCATGGCGCACAGTAGGAGTCCCCCGGTAAGGCGGTGGTGCGCGACAGCGCTATGACCGCCTTATAGAGGGAAGCCGCCTCAGTCATTCCACGTCATGAGTGCAGTTCCCAAGTCGCGCCAAGCGATTTTGACCGTCTTGTATCGGGATACCGCATTATTCAGACCCGCCTTGTATCGGGGACCCCTACTGTATCATACAATGGGTTAATGGGTTAATAATTTGGGCCCCCAGTAAGGTGGTTGTGTGTACCTAAAGCGATATGACCGCCTTATAGAGGGAAGCCTTATACAGGAGGAATCCCCCAGGAAGGCGGTGGTGTGTACGTAAAGCCATATGACCGCCTTATAGAGGGAAGCCGCCTTAGTCATTCCACGTCATGAGTGCAGTTCCCCAGTCGCGCCAGGCGATTTTGACCGCCTTGTATCGGGATACCGCCTTATTCAGACCCGCCTTGTATGGGGGACCCCTTCTGTATCATAAAATGGGTTAATGGGTTGATAACTTGGGCCCCCAGTAAGGCGGTGGTGTGTACCTAAAGCGATATGACCCCCAGTAAGGCGGTGGTGTGTACCTAAAGCGATATGACCGCCTTAGAGAGGGAAGCCCTATACAGCAGTGGGCCCCAGGAAGGCGGTGGTGTGTAAGTAAAGCCATATGACCGCCTTATAGAGGGAAGCCGCCTTATCCATTCCACGTCATGAGTGCAGTTCCCCAGTCGCGCCAGGCGATTTTGACCGCCTTGTATCGGGATACCGATTCAGACCCGCCTTGTATGGGGGACCCCTACTGTTATCATAAAATGGGTTAATGGGTTGATAACTTGGGCCCCCAGTAAGGCGGTGGTGTGTACCCAAAGCGATATGACCCCCAGTAAGGCGGTGGTGTGTACCTAAAGCGATATGACCGCCTTAGAGAGGGAAGCCCTATACAGCAGTGGGCCCCAGGAAGGCGGTGGTGTGTACGTAAAGCCATATGACCGCCTTATAGAGGGAAGCCGCCTTATCCATTCCACGTCATGAGTGCAGTTCCCCAGTCGTGCCAGGCGATTTTGACCGCCTTGTTTAGGGATACCGCCTTATTCAGACCCGCCTTGTATGGGGGACCCCTATTGTACGTGCCGTGCCAGGTCTAACGTTAGGGACAAAAAAAACTAGAAGCGACATTCCACAACTGCTGCAATCTTCCCCGCAGCACGCTAGAGACAAAAATAAATCGCGATGCACCATCAACAGCTTGGGACAAGCAAGCGATCTCGATCAAACGGAAGGGAAGAAAGTAACACGCTCAACTAATTCACCCTTCAAGGGTATTCGACCAGAAACAGGTCTTGCCAGGCGGCAGCGTCTCGCGGCAGAAACTGTCAGCCTTGGGAAAGGTGAGCTTGAGGTCCCGTCTAGCAGCAGTCCTCGGCATATCCCAGACAGCCAGGAAAATCAGACCTGGTGGGATTGCTTTTGTCGATGAGAAGGAGCTGGCGGCCACAGCGCGGGCATTCCTCGGCGAGAGCATTGTTGTTGGGGCTGGCCGAAGCGTCGTCCGCTGTCGTCGTGTTCGTAGGAAGCAAGCTTTAGAGCGGCGGGGCTTATTGCGTGATCAGTTGTGGTTGTGTGCGCGAGTGCACATTTTTTTTTGTCAACTTTTTTTTTTTTCTTCATCCTCCGGCGGATGGGGAAAAATAAAGCTTTAGCTCACCACACTTTTAATTTTAACATCAAGTATTACATACGTAACATAATGCCGTTCACAAAGAAATCCCGTCGACAGATGACGCGGAAACCCCGGGGGGTTGTCTCATCCACGCCCTCGCACAAAATAGCTCAAAATTCTTGCCACGCGCGACAAACTGCACGGATGGTGCCCAAACTTCGACCACAGTGACCGCAGGGTTCGAATTGCGTCCACCTCCTTTCCGCCTTGGCTAAAAGCGAGCGTACGAAGCGATATGTCCGAAAACAGAGACAAAAATGACAAAAGATAAGTTTTATGCTCATATGGTTACTAATTTTCCATCCGAACAACATTTGGAAATCGTGAACTCCTCATGTCTTCTTGTTTGGTGTTTGAATACCTGGCATCTAACCGGGTATAAGGGTCGTAAGGGAAGGTATGCACGGCCAGGCCGGTCGGCTACTCACTCCACACCTCTTTCTGTTTTGTGTTTTTTTTTTTCTTCTGTTTTGTCGCTTCTCCCACCCTTTGTTCTGTTTGTCTGTTTGTTTGGTTGTTTTTTTTTTCTTTATTCTTATTTAGTCACACTCATCCCTTTTCCTGTGTCCTACTTTTCTGTGTTTGGTGTTTGGTTCTCTAGCAGACGCGGGAGTCGAGGCGAGGCAGCATCCTCTCAGCAGCGATCGCCGAGCACTACAACCGCGTACACCCTCTCGACCACCGCGACATAGTCAAACTGCACGTGAGTTTTGTCGCCGAGCCAGCTGCACTGCGTCCGTCGGGTCTCGCCCTCACCCACCCACCCACCCCCCCGGCCCTCCGCTGGGTTTCCAGTCGAAGAAATGGTGGTTGGTGTCTTCTTTCCGGCAGCCGAAAGTAGAAAGGTGGTGCCGTTTAACCTGCTGTGTTAGTTCAATCTCCGGCTCACCACCGCGTTGCTGCTTTCCGTTCGTGCTCGTTGGTTGTTGCTCTTTCTGGTGGTGCTCATGCTTTTTTTTATTCATCGTTTTGGTTCTCTTGCTTGGTTGTTTTCGCTGTTTGCTCATCGTTTTATGCTGCTGATTTTGTTCTTGGCATATCTTGCTTGTTGCGCTTTTGTTCATAGTTTTTTATTTGTTAGTTTTATTATCTTATGTATTTTTTTGCTGTTTCTCCTGTACTTGTTCTGGCTCTTTTGTTTCGTGTTCCTTAGTGTTGCTCCCGACCTTGTCCTTGTCTCTTGTACCTTATCCTCGACGTGTGCCACGATAGAAGTACCTTTTTTTGGCTAAAGCACATTCCCATAATCGTCGGAATGTCATTCTTGTTGAGCAATATGACCGTTTTTTGTGTCCCCTCCATGGGTTTGGGCATCGGGTTGCACCTTCAGTTTCGTTCAAAAGCTCGTTTTCGCCTCAGAATGCATAGAGCTCCGTATCGGGTTAAGAGCCCTCCCCCAAAAAACGGCGCAAAATCTACCGCAGCAGGTGTCCTCTTCCGCTGTACATTTCTTGTCTCTTGTTCTCTTCTTGTAGGTTGCCTCTCGTCTCTCTTATCGTCGCCTGTCTCGTGTCCTCTGGTTGTCTCTGACCTCTTCTTCCCTTGATCTCTTCTTATGTATTGCCCTCTATACGCTTTTAGCGTTGCACTCCCGACACGGGGGAAATTGGTGTTAGACTATAAGAGGATACTCTTTAGCAGCTGGAAAGGGGTTGATTCTTCTGGAGCCCCGGTTTAGAGACCAAATACATAGTAAGTGTGATGTTGTCCACCGTCTCCGTCGGTGCGCAGCTGTACGAACGGGATCGTGGTCGTGCGTCTTGTTGTATTATTAATGTTGCATCCACAACCGTCGTATTTTGTCCCCAACAAAAAAACGGGTTTTGTAGTGTCCGTGCACAGATTGGTTAACATCACCCTGTTGACCCTGGTACAAGCTACAAAGTAGTTCCAAGCAAGGGGAGTCGCCGACCTTTCTCCTTGATGAGGACACACAGACCCAGTACTACGCGCGATCGGAGTATCACAAACAGCTTGCAAATATGAGTTTCGACAAAGTCTTCGATCTCGCAGCTGGAGTGCTTTTTTTTGTTTTATTTTTTATAATACTGCAGTTCGGACATGAGACGGTCAGTCAACGGAAAACGTCCAGTGGTCAAGGGTGTCAAATCGAGCGTTCCACACACTAGAACTTACCTGGTGGCAGTTAGGCGTCAGTCAAGGCGAGTCATCGGGAAAATGCCGTCCGTCAAGGGGTCAAAATACCGTCTCCTGACATCCATCTTTGTCACCAACCACCAATATCCCAGCAGCCCGCGTTGCTTCGGATGGTCGATGCTTGCAAACGTCGGTTTTAGTGGTCAGTTTTTCCCTCTGTGCAGTGTCTAAGGTGTTGACCTCCTTTGATGTTTTGTTCTGCTGTCTTGTTTCGTCTTGCTTTGCCTGTTTTTTTTTCAGGAGCTTGGAGAGCTCGGGGACAGGGGTTCGGACGTGCCGTGGTGGGTTAGACATCCCTGCTTCAAGGCGCTCGTGGTCGTTGTTTTCGTCTTGGGGGCTCTTTCTCCGGTGTTGTTAAAGGTCAGAGGGATTCGTACACGCACAACCACCCCGTCCCCGCAACCCTTGAGAAAGAAAACGCCCATGTTTGTGCACGAAACACCACCCTTCATTTGACCGTTACGTTCCTGCATGAAAAATATCACACACTACTTTCGAGTATTTGGTCCCGAAAAACGCAGGTGCGGTTCGAAAGGGGTTAAAGAAGAAACGTCAATGTTCGGCTTGTTGGAAAACCTTGCCTGGTTTTTTTGTTTGCTCGTACGGACGCCCACCATTTTTCTGTGACGTACTGCTCATGCCCGATTTTAGCTGAAAGCCATTGCTGGTCGCTAGCACCGCTGTGTGAACCCCTTTGGAGCCCCCCCAAAACCCTTAATTAACTTCAAGTAAATTTGTTCCCGAAAAGGGTTTCCGTTTTGTGGAGGCGTTTAACGCGCTTCGCGACACGGTTAGAGTGTGTAGCAACGATGTGTTCAACGATGTGTTCAACAACGATGTATTGTTGTGAAACAGTTTAGTGCAACCATGTATGGAGGCGTTTTGTGCAACGATGTATATGTTATATTTAATAAAAAATATTGTGACGACGTCAGCTGTGAGTTCGACATCTTAGGGTCGATACTCATCTTTGCAAGCTGCGTAATAAATCGATCGCCCGTCTCAAGTAAGTTTCATAAATCAATACTGAAGTATAGTATAAGAATAAAAATACACTCCAGCTGTGAGATCAAAGATTTTGTAGAAACTCATCTTTGCAAGCTGTGTGTGATACTCCGATCGCTCATATTCTGTTGTATTAAATGGCCTTGTGAAACGGTTTTGTGAAATGGTGTTGTAAAACGTTTTTTTTGTGACACGGTTTTTGTTAAGCTTTTTTCAGATTCTTTTGCTGACACAACGGTTTTGTTGAGCTTTTTCGAGTTTTTTTTTCTTTTTGTGAAACGGTTTTGTGAAACCGTTTTTATGAAACGGTTTTACGAAACGGTATTGTGAAATGGTTATGTGAAATGGTTTTGTTAAATGGCTTAGTGAAACAGTTTTGTGCAGCGCTTCATGAGCCGGTTTTTATGAAACAGTTATTTGAAAAAATATTGTTCAAATTGGATTTGATTTCGCGAAAAAAACTGATTTGCTTCCTATCAGGAAGGGCGCATCTTTCTCCATATACGTGGAAACATCGGAACAACGCAGCAAGTCGCGCAACGCCTTGCCGACGAACACCGACGAGAGTAGACGAGAGCGACGGCTTGCGTCGTCGCGCCACCGCCAGCCTCCACGTTTTTTTGGTGGCTCAGGCTAGGAAGCCATCACCGGTTCTACCCTTGCATTGGTCGATCAAAACTTCATATTCTAACTTGCATCCAAGTGACAGCCAATCAAAGCATCTGAATTCTGCCTTGCACTCTGACGAATATTACATTTTGCGTTTTGTCCCAAATTGTTTTTTTTCATCGTTAAAATTAAACAAATCAGCTCCCGGAGAATTACTCACTTATTTTTTATGTTTCAAATGATGTGGCGAAACGTCTACCTGCGCCTTGATAGGTCGAGAGAACGGAAACGGAGCAGCGGCGGAAGCGAGAACACAACGACAGCTTCAAGAAATCCAACCCGGAGGTGAGCTGACTGCTGTCTCTGCTTTGGAGCTTTCGGATGTGGGTGCGGGGGTTTGTGTCTCGGCTGCCGCGGTTGCCTAGGGTCAATTTATCAGGGATGTCTATATAAAACCCCGGATTCCAGTTTTCACGGTACCGGAACTCGGTACCAGTTAAACCGGTACCGGTTTTCACGGTACCGGAACTCGGTATCGGTTTTTACAGCACCGGTTTTTACGAGTACCAGTACCGAAATCGCCGGGTAGGTTACGTTGAAAACGACGGTTCCCTGAAATACGAAAAAGCCGGTACGTAGGTACCGACCTCCGTATGAGGCCACAGGCAAATATCCATGTTATTTGTTGTTTGTGATACTGTCGTGTTCCCTCAGTTGGCGCGGCTCCTTTGTCAGATGGCAATACCCGCACTTAAGTGGGACCCCGCGATATCCTGGGATGACGATACCCGCACTAAAGTGAGACCCCGCACTATCCCTGGATGACAGTACCCGCACTAAAGTGGGACCCTGCACTATCCCGGGATGACAGTACCCGCACTAAAGTGGGACCCGGAACTATCCCGGGATGACAGTACCCGCACTAAAGTGGGACCCGGCACTATTCCGGGATGACATTGCCCGCACTAAAGTGGGACTCCGCACCTTCCCGAGATGACAATACCCGCACTCAAGTGGAACCCCGCACTAGATATTCCGGGTTAGTTCAGGGCTGTGCAGGGTGAGCTCGAGACAAAGCGGTTTTCACAGCTCTAAACTGGGTCTCCCGCACTAACGGGTATCACACAGTTAAATAACTCGGGACCATGACTGTTGTACCGTATTTCGATTTTATTTTGACCTCTCCTCCTTTTCTATTCCAGAAGCAAAACCGTTCATATTTGTTGTTTTATATGAAATTAATGAAACTATTCTAACGTCAGCGGTGAGGTCGATACATTTTAGGGTCGATGCTCACCTTTGCAGGGTGCGTGATACACACCGGCCGCTCGTTTTTCTCGGATGCATTTATCGTTTGAATGTATCTGACTCCTATCGGTGTTGCCGGGGTGAACACCAACAAACAAAAAACTACAGTAGTAGAAATAACTTTATAAAATAGGTATGATGTTGGATCTAGCTCAAAATTTCCCACCTAGATGGAGCAAAAATACCAACATCAAGCATTGCAGTGGAAAAAAACAAGATATATTAAAATACTGCTTGTACCGTTACGAAAACGAAATAACAGGACCCCTCCCAACAAGTGAACAAACTCATCCACATAATATACTACAAGTACCAACAACACAGATTGCAAAGATAAGTATAGACCCTAAATTCGTCGAACTCACAGCTGGAGTCGTTAGAATATTTTCATAAAATGTATCAATAATAATATGATGGTACGAGCAACATACGTACTTCACCCCTAACGTAGTTGAGTTGTTCCCTGGTAGGATTTTGTTCCCCCCCCCCCGCTCCTCTCTTTTTCCCGTCCGTTGTTGGGCGTTTTGAAGGAAAATGGTGGCCGGCCTAGCGGAATACGAGCAAAACAACCATGGATACTGCTGCCACACACACCCTGCTCTTTATCATTTTTCGGGGCCTTTTTTTCACGTGTCGGAACATTTTCTTCCGGGTCGAATCGGGTCGGAGTGACACACTTGAAAACGTCCTGACCCGACCCGACCCGACCCCGACCTGACCCCGTCCCCGTCCCCGACCCCGACCCCGACCCCGAACCCAACCACGACCCCAACCCCGACCCCGACCCCGACCCCGATCCCAACCCCGACCCCGACCCCGACCCCGACCCCGACCCCGACCCGACCGCACCCGACGCGTGACATTTTGAACACTTCCTGACCCGACACGACTCAACCCGCGAGAGTTTCGACAATCTCCCGATCCGACCCGCGGGCCGGGTCATGACCCGTGAAAAAAAACGTCCTGTAATTTTGCTACCCCCTCCCCCCTACGGATATGTATGAAATGGGTACACCCCTTTCTCCCCTTTCCCTTTCTTTTTGTTTTCTCTGGTTTTGTTGGGTTTTGCACGAGTAAGGTGGCCAACCTGGCGGAGTACGAGCAAAATAACTACTACTGCCACGCGCCCTTCCCCGGCGCCCTGGACTCTTTGTCGTACAAGGCTCCGCACGGCAGCGAGCTTCGGGCCATCCAGATCATCACCAGAAACGGCGACCGGGCGCCTTGTGGGTAAGGCTAGGCATTGGTTTAGGTTCTGGCTCAATGCTACAGCAGGGCAGGGGTACACACGACGAAAAATGCCGATACGTATGAGATGTGCCACACACGTCTATTTTGGAGATACAGATACGGGTAGCGGGGTGAATCAGCACCCGGGTAAAATGCGAATGCTTAAAAAATAAACAAGAACACAAAATCATAACCATGCTACATAAATCCGATCCGTCGAGATCGTCGACAGAAATTGCGATTGCGCGCCGTGTTGGGGAACCTTTTGTCCTTTGTCGCTGCTGTGTTACCATTCACACGAGGTCAACAAGGTTGTGCGTGCGTACGGTATTTTCCTTTTTGCTTTAGGTCGCCCCCCGCTCCCCGCCGCCGGATCGACACCGCCCCGCAAGGTGTGGAAACCCCACTCAGCTTAGTCCCCTCCACCGCCCCCCCCCCCCCCGCCACCCCTCGTCATCTCCCCAGCCTTGTCTCGTCCTTTGCCGCTCGATCGCTTAATATACCCGCCCCCCCCCCACGCGATGCCTGCCTGGTCGATGAAAACCCGCCATGCTACATCCTGGCGTTGTAGGACTGCGAATTTCAGTGGTATTAAGACTACGGCTGTGCATGAAATGAGTACCCCCCACTCCCCACCCGAACCCCCCCCCCCCCCCCCCCCCCGCGGCCGATACCCTATTTTTGAAGGGTGCTGCCTTACGAGAACAATGCAACCTGGGATTGCGAAGCGCCCGACCTGTATGATCCCAGCGGCATGCCGATAGAGGTGAGAGGAACAAAGGGAAGTCACAATATTAATAGTAGCCTATGCAGGGCTTTTTGCGTGTCGGATCACGTCTCGCGGGTCGGATCGAATCGGACCAAGGGGACAAGACCAGACCCGACCCATGAGAGTTGAAAACGTCCTGACCCGGCCGGACCCGGGCTGACCCATGATGTTTCGATCACCTCCCTGATCCCCGACCCGACTCAATCCGCGAGTTTTTAAAACACGCCCTGACCCATGATATGCCCAGGGCAATCGGTTGACTTTCAAGCTTCAAAGGGTGAGGCGGATGGTTACGTACTTGGTATGATGTTAGTGCGAGATAACCGGTTAAATATAAAAAATCGCGGCAGAGACTGAAGTTTATATATGATGTAGGAGCGTGATACTGAAAGTTTAAATGGTGTAGAAGTTTAAATGTCTAGATTGAAGGCTGAGGTTCAACTTCAAGTTGAGGTTTTAGGCTGAGGTTAACGTTGTGAAAGTTGAGGTTGGAAGTAAACGGTTGTTGATGTTGGAGAATTATCGCTATATTTACTACATTTACTATTTACTAGTATTCTTGTATAGTTCGTGTAGGCGGTCCACACACATCACTGTTATTCGCGCGGCCAACTTGTATGCCTGTCTCGCGCGAGGCGTATTAGGCTATGTGAGATTGATCGTTAATCATTTGACTATCTTGAGACGGGGTCATGAATCTCCGCAGAGAGGGCCTTGGAACCCTTGCTCACCCCCCCCCCCATCCCC
Source organism: Undaria pinnatifida (assembly GCA_012845835.1). Taxonomy (NCBI): domain Eukaryota; class Phaeophyceae; order Laminariales; family Alariaceae; genus Undaria; species Undaria pinnatifida. The sequence continues at coordinate 3,191,958 of JABAKD010000012.1, read as the reverse complement.
TTCGTGGTACTTTTTTGTTGTTGACCAGGTTGCACGTGTTCGGGACGAGCCCTCTGCTCTTAGAGCGAAGCTTTGGAATGGGAATTGCTGGCGTTGTGACGTTACAGGTACGAGGAGAGTTTTTGATGCTTGGGAGTGATGGGGAGAGGAAGGGGAGGGGGGGGGGGAAGGGGGGGTGGGGGGGGGGGCGGGGGGGGGGGGCGCGATTAGGGGGGCTGGGGGGGCTTCGCGGTGCATGATACTGCTGTATGCGACTGCACTTTTAGAAGGTGTTAGTTGGTAGGGGTTGTTAGGGGTTAAGACCTTTGTGCCTGATGTTTAGCACGAAACGCAGTGAAAGGATGGTTCCAAGAACAACCATAGTATGTCGACAACAAGTTTTGTACTGCTTCTACTACCATTATTGCTGCTGCTGCTACCATTACTTGCCCCACCATCACCATCACCACCACTACTACTACTACCACTACTACTACTACCACTACTACTACTACTACTACTGCTACTACTACTACTACTACTACTACTACTACTACTACTACTGCTACTGCTACTGCTACTACTACTACTACTACTACTACTACTACTACTACTACTACTACTACTACCACTACTACTACCACCGCTACTATCTAGCACTAAACCGAAGTTTTTGTGGCCATAATATATGCTCAGGTCGCGGTATCTCGCAGCAGCACATGCTCGGCGAAGCTCTGGGCGATATTTATGGCGAACTTCTGGAGATGGTGAGCCGTGGGAACCAAAGCCGCGGTGAAGGAACCACTTTTTTTTGTTTTTTTTGTTCATCCCAATTGTTATCCTCGCACTAATCTCACGCTCCCTCCCAGTAGTAACTGAGATGCGAGGTCACATAGCGGGCCCTCCCCCCCCCTCCCCACTACGGTACGTGCCTTCATTTTTATCGCGAGAAAAAGCCAGAATTTTTTTCCCTCGTCGACTCGGTCGGATGACTATGACGTGTACCCTATTTATTTGCAAATCATAGAAAGGTTTTGTGCCTTTGTACCTGGCGAACTTCATTCGTTCTCGTGTAATTGTTTTTTTATGCTGCTCGAAACGAAAAAATGGAAAAACAAGGTGGGTATTGGTATTCCCTTCCTGTTGTAGCGTTGGTGGGTGTACGGTGAAAAAAGGTGCACTTTTTTTTTTGGCCTACAAGGTTAAAGTGCATTGTTCTGCCGACGTGTGCTACAATAAAGGTGCACCACGTTTTTTCTTAATACTACCCCTCACTTTAGGAGGAGGTTTAACACATGTCCTTCTTAACCCCAAAAACTGAGATTTGGAGAAGGATCCAAAATTGCTATGATCCCGGATAAAAATTCCCAAGGCCTAAGTATACAACGAGAGTCATGGAAAAAAAATGTCGTATTTTCGACGATTTTGGGTTGAGGAGCCCCGCGATTCAGAAACTATTTCACACGAAAACTGCTCCCTCTATCGTAGTAGGCGTCTTTTTTTTTTCGAGTACACTGAAAGTGCGAACCGATGGCGTAACCCATGGTACAAAATACATTTTCAATTTGCGAAGCGAGAACTATGTCAATTCTGACGATTTTGGGTTATTAGGAGCCCCGTCATTCAGAAACGAAAAAAGAAAAAGAAAAAAGAATACCAGGTGGGTGTGTATTGGTTTCAGCGTTCCGTCCTCTCCGTACGAGATATATGGTGTATCGGTGCGCAGATTGATTATGGACCGAAATCGACCTTGACTAAAAGCCAGGGGATTCGTATATCTTCAGATACTAGAAACGCGCGGCCGGAGGGAGGGAGTATCACGCGGCTTGCAAAGATGAGTATCGACCCTTACGTTGATCGAACTTACAGCTGACGGATTTAAACTTGAAAAAACAAAACAGTTTTGCCAAAAAATTGCTACCTCTATTGTATCGTACGACTGGTGCTGTGCTGCTGTTGTGCGACCTTGTCCTACGCGATTTGCCCCGTTTTCTCTGTGTCCGCCTCGGGCTCGTCTTTGTGTGAGCATGTAGGTGTAGTTTACCCGGTAAATACAGTCGTCCTGGCTGCAAAGGTGTACCAGGTACGCGCAGTCGGCGTGTTGAGAGCGAGACCATCCATCCCATCAGCGTTTGGAGGAACTTTTGCTCCACATCGTCTCCCTCTAACATCAAAAATAAACATATGATACATACGTGATGGACGACAGCGATTCCTATCGTCTCCTATCGTCCCCCTCTAACATGAAAAATAAATGTTTGCTCATGTTGAACTCTACGGTAGGGCGGCTACCCCTATTTTATAGAGCTGCGAGTCGGCAGGGCTTCACGACTAAAAATTATTCGGTAGGTACCGTTAGCCACCTAAGTGACTTTAGTCAGCAAGTCGGCTGGCAAAACCAGATAATGGTCAGCCGACTTGACGACTTAGGGTCAGGAGCGCGAAGCGAGACAAATCAGCCCCCCCCCGGCCGAGCGGGCCCAGCCAAAATTTGAAAAAACGCCCTCCGCATTCAACAATCCTTCCTATGATTATGGAGACCCAGTAAGTCAGATAGTCGGCACCTCCGCAAAACGACTAAATATGAAGTCGGACTAGTGACTGGTTGGTGACGTAAGTCGTGCCGATTCATATTAATAGATAGCTCTACCATCTTGACTAGTTAACAGTATAGGCCACTCGCGCGAGTAGCCCTAATCCTCGGCAAAAAGTTGCGATTAGAAACTTCGTTCGTTTACTCGAGCGTTAAAAGAGCAAAATCCCTCCCATGCCTGTGCATAGGTACTGTCGAGAAAGGGGCCATACCACGGTAGGATTTGCACTACAAGAGCCAAGTGTTTCTGGCCTTCTGATCGATTGAGATCCCCGAGTGAGGGACTATGGGTTATTCAGTCAATTTACACTTGAGTATATATATTAGACTAGCGCGTAGAAGTGCTGGTCGGATTGCCCGAGCGAATGACGTCGAAGCCATGTTTCGGGTGATGTTATCATCGAGCTAGCTCCTCATGTTAGAGCTCATAATTTGCCGCTGCGCTTCTACCAGTGGCTCTGAATCGCTGAAAGCCGACGATCTATGTGAAACCACTTCTTGCCGTAGCCTTGTTGATGTGGGCCTTCTTTTCTTGGTTAATGTTTTACGCCGTATTTTGCCACATGTTGCCGCGTTTTGCTCGTTTTTACAAGGCTAATTCCACGGCTTAGTTCGTATTTTGCTCCGTATTTTGCGACATCCTTGCCACGTTTTTTTGCTCATTTTCAAGGCTCTTTCTCGGTTTATGTCATATTTGCTCGGTATTTTGCCACATCTTGCCACGTTTTGCTCATTTTCAAGGCTCTTTCACGGTTTACATCATATTTGCTCCGCAACATCTTGCCACGTTTTTTTGCTCATTTTCAAGGCTCTCTAACGGTTTACATCATATTAACTCCGTATTTGCCACATCTTGCCACATTTTGCTCATTTTTCAAGGGTCTTTCACGGCATTTAATACTCGATACGGAACGGGACGGGAGTGTTTTGACTTGTTTGGTGGGGAAAAAAAAGGAAGGCGCGACGGGTGGGACGGGACTGTAAAATGGAGCAATGATTTAATGTCGGATCGAGACGCGACGGGACCGCGGGTGTAGAAATTCTACACGGGACGGGACGGTAAAGTACGACGGTTTATTTTTTCACAACGGGACGGGAGGGTAGATATATTTTTTTACCACGGTACGGTACTGTATCATGTGTGCCCGGTACTCTGTTTTACTTCGTATCGTGCGAGTACAGCTATATCCTTTTTCATGTATAAGTTTTTGCGATTTTCCTACAAATTGCGAGATGTTTCTGAATGTTGTGCGTCGTTTTTTGGGCCTCGTAACGTCTTGGTTTCCGCATGCGCAATTTGTACAGTCGCCGGCGAATCTGTACGTACGGAGCGTGGACAGTGAGGTAATCCAGCGGGGTTTGAGGGGGATGATCCGCGGGCTTCTTACCCACGCCATCGATGGGGGCACTGTGAAGATAGCTACGGGCCTTGACAGGGCGGACGATATCCTTTTGCCACGTCTGGCTGCATGTCCGGTGAGCTCGGGGTGGGGGTGGGGTTGGTTCATGCATATGGCAGGGGTCTCTCTGTCTCCCAGTAAGGCGGTCTGAGTCAGGCGGTATCCCGATATACGGCGGTTGAAATCGCTTGGCGTGACTGGGGAGTTGCACTCGTGACTTGGCATGAATAAGGCGGCTTCCCGCAACGAAATCGCTTGGCGTGACTGGGGAGTTGCACTCGTAACTTGGCATGAATAAGGCGGCTTCCTGCAACGAAATCGCTTGGTGTGACTGGGGAGTTGCACTCGTAACCTGGCATGAATAAGGCGGCTTCCCGCAATAAGGCGGTCGTATTGCTTTAGGTACACACCACCGCCTTCCTGGGTGGGTGCTACTGTAGCCGTAGTCTTGAGACCGTTAACCCTGGCAGCCCTGCAGTGTCGGGTCGGGCCACGTCGGGCTTTCACCGACCAGGCAGACGTCGCGTGCACCAATGCGCGAAGCTCCGTGAGTGAGGTGTTTAGCGAGGCGCATGGAAGGGCGAGGAGCTGCATCCTACGAAGAACCGCTTGTGAGGCGGACCTCCGCACGTTCGTTGTGCGTACCTTCTTGCATGTCGGGCGACAGCTTCGAATGCATTTATTTTGTTTTCTGGTGTGGCCACTTCCATATATGTATATATATTTGGGGGGGGGGTGTTTTGACAAGTTCATTGGTCGGTTGGAGCGAACCTTGGTTTGTTGCTGAGTTTGTAGGGGTTGGGAGGGAGAGGTGGGGGCTGGGAAAAGGGGAGGTGGTTGGTCGGTAGTTTTGTTTATTTGTACGACATTTAGGGAGCAAGGCCAGCATCGCCACCAGCCTGGACAGGGGGGATTATGTACTTTTTCAACGCCTGACTGCGTCCGGTGGTTTTTTTTAGGGGCTTTTATACGCCCGAGGGAGGGGAGGGGGGCTGCGAGGGGGGAGGGGTAGGGCTGGGGGCTGGGGGGTGGTTGTTTGGTTACTACCATGGCAGCTGTTACTACTGTATGCTGTTGCTACTACTGCTGCTACTCCTACTATTAATATTAATAGTAGTGTTGTCGACCCGCGTGCCCCTTTTTTTTGCCGTGACGCTTGAACCCTAGCCTACCCACCCACCCACCCACCCAACCACCCAACCACCAATCAGTCTCACCCACCCATCCCCCCCCGCCCCACCCACACCCCCTCCAGCGTCTCGCCGAGCTCTGGTCGCTGTCTCACACGGACCCCCTGTGGGAAAGCTTCAAGGAAAACCTCCGCCACGAGATGGACAAACTTGTAGATATCATGGCACCCGCTGCCCCCACCGCCTCCTCCGGTGACAGTGTGAAGAAAGGAGGCGGGGTTTCCGGGGGGGTGGGGGGTGGGGTGGGGGGGGCGGGGGACATGGAGGGAAGGATGACAGGGGTGCCGCTGCCGGAGGAATGGGATGCGAGGTTTGATCTGTTTTTGGACACCGTTCGAGCCAGGTGGGTTTCCATGGGGGAAGGGGGGGGGGGGGATGTGCTTATTTCCATCACGGCTTGTCCAGACGCTGGCAAGTACAAGTGTGCGGAAAAAAATGAAAATAAAAATAAAAATCCATGCAGATGGGGGGGGGGGGGGGGGAGAGTGACAGGGATGAGGCTACCGGGGCGGTGGGAAGCGTGGTTTGACCTGGTTTCGGACACCGTTCGAACGCGGTGGGTTGGGTTGATGGCGAGGGAAGGAGGGACCTTGCCTTGCCTTGCCTTGTCTTGTCTTGTACTGCTTTCTTCTTGATCTTGTGTTGTATTATCTTGCATATATCTTTTCTCTCATCTAGTCTCGTCTTATCTCATCTCATGTGGTACCATATAATATCCTGTCGTGTCGTATGATCCTTCGTATCATCTCACTTACTATGTTTTTTTTCATCTCGTTTAGTATCACAAATTGTCATCCCCGTTACCCTGTCTTACATCTTGATCTGTCTTATATCACACCAGCCCATCCCATCCGATCCTATCGCATCCCATCCCACCCAATCACATACCATCCCATTCCGTCCCATTTCATCTTATCTTGCTTTAGGTTACATCCCATCGTGTGTTATCTTATCTTATCCCAGGACCTGCAATGGTATGCCCTTACCTTGTGGCCCAAGAATCATCTCCCAGCGCGTCAGCCCGAACCAAGCAAACATGCGTTTTCGGGCATATCCTATCATGTAATATCATATAATATCATATCATATCATATCATGCCATATCATATCGATCGCATCATACCCTATCATATAGTGTAATTTTGTGTCATATAAGATCATAGCATATTATATTGTACCATATCGTATCATATCATATCATTTATTGTCATGTCATTGTGTATCATTCTATTGTCGTGTCTTGTCTTATCTCAGGACCTGCAATGGCATTTCCTTACCTTACGGACCAAGAAACATCCCTCAGTGGGTGTCATCCGATATACTCTCATCTTATCTTCTCTTGTCGTATCTCATCATGCGTTACATTTTCTTATATTATCGTATCTTATCTTAAGTTATCCTATATTACCTTGTCTTATCTCATCCCATCTTATCTTATCTTATCTTATCTTATCTTATCTTATCTTATCTTATCGTATCGTATCGTATCGTATCCAATCTTATATTGTCTTATCTGATCTGATCTGATCTGATCTTATATTGTCTTATCTTATCTCAGGACCTGCAATGGTATGACCTTACCTTGCAGCCCAAGAAACATCTCCCAGTGCGTCAGCGCAGACCAAGCGAGCAAGCTTTTTCAGGCCGGGGACTGGACGTTCCGCCATAGATATACATTTCAGGTAAAAACCGCACCCGTTTTCAGTCGAGTATCGGTTAATACGTTAACACGTGCGAACCGTTTCAAGTCGATATCGGGACCTAACGTCCGAACCAGCACCCTTTTCATGTCGGTATCGGTGTAAACGCACGAACCGGTACACGTTTTTGTCGGTATCGGTGTGACCGTACGAACCGGTACGAGTAGACGTTTCAAGTCGGGATCGATGCGAACGTCCGAATCGGCACCCGTTTCATGTCGGTATCGGTGTGATTCTTACGAACCGGTAAACGTTTCAAGTCGGTATTGATGCGACCGTCCGAACCGGAACCAGTTTCATGTCGTCATCGGTGTGACTACGAACCCAAACCGGTAGACGTTTCACGTGGGCATCGGTGCGACCGTCCGAACCGCCACCCGTTTCATGTCGGTATCGGTGTGACCGTACGAACCGGTAGACGTGTTATGTCGGTATCGGTGTGACCGTACGATCCGGTAGACGTTTCAAGTCGGCATCGGTGCGAACGTCCGAACCGGAACCCGTTTCATGTCGGTATCGGTGTGACTCGTACCAACCGGTAGACTTTTCAAGACGGCATCGGTGCGACCGTCCCGACCGGCACCCGTTTCATGTCGGTATCGATGTGACTCGTATGAACGGGTAGACGTGTCACGTCGGTATCGGTGTGACCGTACGATCCGGTGGACGTTAAGTCGGCATCGGTGCGAACGTCCGAACCAGAACCCGTTTCATGACGATATCGGTGTGACTCGTACGAACAGGTAGACTTTTCAAGTCGGCATCGGTACGACCGTCCGAACCGCCACCCGTTTCATGTCGGTATCGATGTTACTCGTATGAACCAGTAGACGTTTCAACTCGGTGTAAACCGAACCGGCACCCGTTTCATGTCGGTACCGTACCAGGTATAGGACACCTAATAAGAAACAGGAATCTGGGCTCAGGCTGGATTGCCTTTTCTAAAAACAATCCCGAGCCTCTTTGTCTTTTTTTAGCTTTTATTTGTCGGGCCGAAATAGATCCGATTCCCATTTTGCGTTTGTAAACTGACTTTCTCCATAATTTGTAGTTTCCGGCTCAGCTCGCGGCAGATCTTACCGTCAGCGGCCGTATGGTCAAGCCGTCGTCCCAGGTATCTTGCCTTCTCTCGCGCGATAACGTGCCTTCATTTTTATCTCGCATAGGGTTTCGGCATTCCCACTGCTCGTCGATTTTTGTATCGAGTCGTTCTAACTCGGGCTCTCGCCGTTTCAGCGACATAAAGGGAAAAAGCACAGAAACTACGAGTTTTGTTGCATCGCAACAAAAAACATCGACTCACTTTTCTATTGTAATCAATTGATTTTTCAATCTCAGTTAAACTTTTCGTTGGTTTATTGATTTACATCAAACGGGGTCGAGAGTCGAGATGCCGATGGACGGACTTTTTGTTGATTTCTCGGTGTTTTTAGTTGTTGTTGCGTTGCACCTCTGGGCCGTCCACGTGGCGCCTCTCCGACGTTCCTATCCCCGCATCAGAAACCCTTCCCTACGTGTGCAACTCCAACACCCCCTTGATCGAAAACGGATGACGTGCTCCCACAAGAGCATACGTCGTATATAGGTCTCTGGCTCGTCGGTTGACTAGTGTAGCTGTGAGTGACAGTAGTCATGATTGCCACGTAGACGATGTCAAGTCACGACTACAGAGGCATTTAAGAGACGACGTCTACTGTACGAGGTTTAGCCTTTGCGTTTGGCATGGGATGCGTGCTGTCAATGGTAGGGAGGCGGCGTTTTTTTACTCAAATATTTCCTGCATGACGGGGCGGGCTCCTTAACCCCTTTAGAGGCCCCCAAATCCATCCCTATACTAACTTCAAGTAAAGTTGTAAAAGAAGTTAGGGTTTCCAGCAGTGAAGTCGTTAACCCAAAAATCGTCGGAATGCTTGTTTTTTCAAAATGATCGTGCTGTATACCTTACGCCACGGTTTTGTTTATTGGGTTGCACTTTCAGCTTGCCTTGTCCTGCCCTGCCCTGCCCTGCCCTGCCCTGACCGGCCGTGCTTTTGCTTTTTCTGTGCCGTGCCATGCCCTCTTCTCCTCTCCGTTGCCTCGCCTTTCTCCTCTTGATGCTTCTGCTCTGCTTTTGCTGTGGCCTTGGGGCAGAGAGATGAGACGGCGACGCTGTACGCAGGACCTCTGCTGGCACGACTGCTGAAGAACTTGGGGTGAGCCAATAGCGCGCATAGACACGTGCTGCATTTCTTATATCATGCGGGTAGCACCTTGTTTGTTTGTTTTTTTACTGGCAGGCTCCTCAAGTGCAGGACGTGGGGTATGGTTGGAATGCCATCGGTTGTTTTACACTACCTGGTACATGTAAAGGTGTTTGCGAATTACCAATTTTAATTCTAGTGGGTAGGAGTTGGGGTAGGGAAACATGTGTGTTTTCCTTGTTTTGTTTTTGCTCGCTTATCCCATCTATTATCTTCGCACTCCTTTTTTTTTCTCCCTCCCTAGCAGACGTAACTCAAAATTTAGGGTCTATTTGAGCAGGCCCTTCTTCGCCGTTCCCACTGCGATACGTGTATTCTTTTTTAACGCGAGAAGACTTGAGACTATTCTTCCTTCCTCGACTCGCATTTAATTTAATGTATATCTATTATTAATAGTATTGAAGCCGTCGGATGTAGTGACGATCCAAGTTGCGACCCACACGGATAATCGACGAAAAAAAATACTAGAAAAAATATGCTTTTTGTACAACCCCTTTTTTGTTTCGTTTAATCTCTAGCCTACTTTTTTTCCCCGTTGGTTGGTTGGCTTTGGGCGTATGATGTTCGTCCGTTTCAATATGATTTTCCGTCTGTTTCAACATTATTGCTCGTCGGTTTCAATATTTTACAAAATTATTCTTAACGACGTCAGCTGTGAGTTGGACGAATTTAGGGTCGATGCTCATCTTTGCAAGCTGCGTACTATATCTATCGCCCGTCTTTAGTAAGTTTCATAAATCAAAGATTAATGTAAGATGACATTTTATTATGTTTCCTATTAACATCATTTATAACCAATTAACGTACCAATAATTATCTCAACACTGTGATGCAATATTGTCATGTTTTTTTTTCCAGCCGAAACGAGTTTTGGAAATCGCGAACACCCTGTTGTTCCGTGTACACGCTCAGCGCATACCTGGTAGGATTGTTGACCGGGTTGCGCTTTCGTGTTTGACGCGTGCTGCGATATAAATGTACCTTTTTTTGGCGAAAATGATTTCTGAATGACGGGTTTCCTTAACCTACTATTACTATAGGCGGAAAAAAAAAATAATGGGCCATTTTGTTGTTTTGCATGATTATCGTCGGGATCATAGCAGTTTTGGATTTTTTTCGGAATCAGTTTTTGGAGGTCTTGAGCTCCCAAACTGAGGGGTAGTATTAGGAAAAAAGGGGTGCACCGCTATCGTAGGCTAATCGTAGCACGCGTCGTTGTTTGGTTGAAGGTTATGAGCCTCGGTGCGCCATCATCCTTGCCACTCGGAAGAGTCATCCCTCTATAGTGCGGCAGGGTTTGCGCTTTTTGGCGGATGGGGAAAAATAAAGCTTTAGCTCATCACACTTCCACGTAATTTCATACGCGTCGTGTGTCGATCTAACTCAGTTGCTTTCCCAGCCCAACGCTAGCTGGCGCACCCTTCGGGTCTCATTGTAGGTATAGCGTAAGCTGTCCCTATCAGTGGTCTTCGTTACAACCCCGGCAGCGCAAGTACAACCCCGGCAGCCCAAGTTTGCCAAACGTTTCTAGCCTTCTGATTGGTTGAGCTCCTCAATCGTGGAGCTATCGGTTATGAATAGGGTATGATAACTTTCCTACGGGTATCATATGTTTTGGGGATAGCTCATACTTTCAGTAGAAATGTAGCTCGGGTAGTGCGACCGAATGTCTTCGAAGTCATGTCTCGGGGTGTGTAATGGAACTTCGTAGAAACTTCTGCTGCACCCCTCCCCTACCGTGGGATGACTCGGAAACTGTGTGTAATGGGGATGCTATGGTCCTATCCCCTAGATCACACTGCCTTATTATCGCTATGATCATTGGAGGCCATCCTGTATCTTCGACTGGGGCACTCTGAGATTGCTTTCGTTGCTGACCCCCCGAGGGTGTGGTCACGCCACACAACCTCACCTCGGTGTGTCTCCACACCCGATCTGTACAAAAGCGATGCTAACATTTTGTTGTTGATGTTCATTCACCCTGGCAACATCCATAGGGGCCATGTATATTCAAAAGATAACATGCGTGAAAACGATCGGTGTGTCACGCAGCTTGCAAAGATGAGCATCGACCCTCAATTTTATTTTTTGGTCGAACACGCAGCTAACGTATTAATCTTGAAAAAAATACATCTACCTGGTGCGGGACACTTTCATCAAATTCGCGGCAAATACGTATAGAACAGGCGCCGCGGGCGAAGTATGCATATCATATCACGCAGCTTGCAAAGCTGAGTGAAGTCATCGTACCCTATAGTGCGGGGTACCAGTTTAGTGCGGTACCCTATAGTGCGGGGTCCCAGTTTGGTGCGGTACCCCATAGTGCGGGGTCCCACTTTAGTGCGGGACCCTATAGCGCGATGGCCCAGTTTATAGTGCGGTACCCCATAGTGCGATGGTCCAGTTTAGTGTAGTACCCTATGGCCCAGTTTAGGGTGGCACCCTATAGTGCGGTGACCCAATTTAGTGTGATACCCTATAGTGCGGGGTCCCACTTTAGTGCGGTTCCTATAGTGCGGCGCGAATCGACGGTCACCACCTTGCTCGTCCTACAGAGTACTACTGTACTGCACCATCCCGGGATATATAGTGCGGGGTCCCACTTTAGTGCGGGTATGGTCATCCCGGGATAGCGCGGGGCCTCAATTTAGTGCGGGCATCGTCATCCCGGGATAGTGCAGGGTACCACTTTAGTGCGGGTATTTTCATCCCGGAATAGTGCGGGGTCCCAATTTGTGCGGGTATTTTCATCCCGGAATAGTGTGGGTCCCAATTCAGTGCGGGTATTGTCATCCTGGGATAGTGCGGGGTCCCACGTTAGTGCGGGTATTTTCATTCCGGAAAAGTGCGGGGTCCCACTTACGTGCGTTTATTGTCATACCGGGATAGTGCGGGGTCCCAATTAAGTGCGGTTATCGTCGTCGGGCAAGGTACCGTACTACTGAGGGATCACGCCTGTTTTGACAACTCAATACTCTGTCGTCGGTCGAAGCCACAGCCCACCTGTGACGTTTTTTTTGTAATATTTCATACGTCCGACAGATCACCATCGACCCCCGCTTGATGATTTAGCTCTTTCAGGAAAGATTTGTATGGTCTAGCTCACGTTAGCGGGTGGGAGCCGTACGATCTGCATGATCTACGTAGCACGTGTTTCCTGGGTTGAATCTCCAGTCTATACAGTTCACAGATCCTTCGCAGCATTATAATGACGACAGATGTATATGATCTGTATGATCTGTATGATCTCATGATCTGTATGATCCACATGATCTATATGACCTGTATGATCTGTATGATCTGTATGATCTATTAATAGATCGTGATCTGTCTGGGATATTAGATTATTTAGATCGTGATCTGTCCAAACTGTGTTTTTTTTATTTTATTCTTTAATATGACAGGACTCTGACGGGAGATCACGAGACAGGGCCGGCCGGTTTGGAGGGTGAAGCAACGCCCAAATCGAAGGGGACAGTGCAGGTGAGCCAACAGACCGAAAAAAAGCAACGCGGTATCACGTCATAGGTATGTTTTTTTTTCAACCCCGCGGTATTTTTAGTCCCGCGGCAGATTGCGAAAATGCCGAGTTTTTTTTGTTGACACACGACGTATATGAAAATACGTGGAAGTGTGCAGAGCTTGAGCTTAATTTTTCCCCATCCTCCGGAGCAAACGGCGTTTGTTTTCTTCTCTTGAGGTGCCGGGGGGGGAAAAATGAAAGACACCTGTGGCAGCGGCGGTCCAGAAGAAGCTCGCTGAGGGTAGAACCTGTTACGATTTAAGAAAGAAAAAATCGAAGATTAAGTAAAATAAAATAAAAATACCGGTACCTGGTACCAGGTATATGATAAATGTAATTCCAGGAGGGAGAGAGGGAGAGAGGGAGAGAGGGAGTGCTTGCTGCTGAGAGGACTCCGGCGGGGACACCCGTCGGTTTTTTTTTTGTACGAAAATTACATCTGCTTTTTACGAGTGCGTTTTTTTTGTCCCGGGGTACTTTTTATCAGAAACACAGCGGAAAGTTTTTTGTAACTGGTGCAGGTATCTGGTATACCAGGTATGACAAAGGTAATTACAGGAGGGAGGGAGCGCATGCTGCTGAGGCTTAGATATGGAAACCCCGGCAGGGGAGAATACGAGGGGAAAATTCCGCGGTAGTTTTATTTGTAAATTACATTCGGTATACTTATGAATGCAATTACCGGGCGGGGGGGTGGACCTCGGGAAGGAAACATGCGACATTTTATTTTTTGACTACCTCTGGTATACATGACGGCATGCAAGTGCCGGAGGGGGGTGGAGGGGGTAGAGCAACAGAGCACCTTGACCCAAAGCGAACCTGTTATTGCTATATCTGTCGCTGTACACCTACCAGGTATAACGTATTTTTTGGCGCACCGACGGCTACCGGCGTGGCACGCCTTTCGTATGACGCCCCGCTCCCCCCCCTCCCCCGCCCCTAACCCCGGCCTTCACCCCCCCCCCCCGCCCCCCGCCCCCGCGAACACCTCACGGCGCTTCGCGCTTGCTGCACGCGATGCGTGCCTGGTCGGTGAAAACCAGACGTGCTCCGTTCCGGCGTTTTAGGGATGCGAGGGTCTACGGCTATGCATGGAATGAGTACCCCCCCCCCCCCCCCCCCCCCCCCCCCCCCTCCCCGTCTCCCTGACCAAACCCCCAACCCACCGCCAACCCTATAGCCGAACCCCTCCCCAAAACAAAACAAAACAAAACTGTCTCCGACTATTATGTAGGTGTATGCGGGGGAGGTGGACACCGTGGGAGGCATTTTGGCGGCTCTGAACGTGACGGATTGGGCGTGGCCACCTTACTCTAGCAACATGGTGCTGGAGCTGTGGCGACGAACGGAGGCGGAGGCATTACCAAGGGTGGGTGGTGATACCATTTGTCCCCGATTTCAATGGTATTGGCGGTGATGGTGATGGTAGCAATGGTGTGGTGGTGGTAGTAGTGGTGGTGGTGGTGGCGGCAGGGTGTAGTGTTGGTGTTGGTGTTGGAGGTTGTCGGTGGTGTTGGTGGCAGTGGTGGTTTTGGTGTCGCTGTTGGTGTTGGTGACGTTGGTGGTGGTGTTGGTGGTATTGGTGGGTGTTGCCAGTGGGGGAGATATCGGGGCCATAAATGTTGCCACTGCTGCTGTTCCCGCTTTCTCCCAGTCTCAAATGGACTGCAAAGTTAGCATCATCTTCTAGCAGAATTTGGTGTACGGTTTTAACTTTCCGCGTTCAGTTTTTTAGCATCTCGTGTATTTTTTTGTTTTTTGTTTTATTGTAGCTGTTAACTTCAGCCTTGAGGTTCAAAAATCGGTTGTTCAGTTCAGCTTTGATCTTTACCAGGTAAGCTTCAATACTTAGCTTGCACCTTTAATATTTTAGCTGTTCGTTTCTTCGGCTTTAACCTGCATGCTTTCAGCTTTTAGCTGTTTCGTCATTGGTACTTTTGCAATTTGCAATTTGTAATTTGTAATTTGTACTGCTGTGTAGTTCGTAATTTTCTGTAGTGTTTTTGGTTCTTGTTTTTTTTCTGCATGTGCGTGTTTGCTTTTTTTTTATCAGGTCGAGGGTGGTCAGGCGGAGGGCGAGGTATTCGTTCGGATGCTCTACAACGGCCGAGTTGTCAGGCCGAACTTCTGCCAAAGGGACGAATGCCCGATAAGGACCTACAAGAGCCACGTCATGCAGTTCCTGCTTCCGGAGAACCTCGAGGTAAGTTGCGTTGAGTTACGTTTCGGCTCGGTGACGTTTCATTTTGTGACGTTATGTTACATTACCTAGTGTTGCGTTGCGTCGTGTTGCGTTATGTTGGTTGAAGCTACGTTTCGTGTTGTATTACGTTACGTTACGTTACGTCGGGAAGTATAAGAACCACGTCATCCAGTTCCTGCTTGCGGAGAACTTACAGGTTTGTTGCTCCGCTTTGCGTTGAGATACGTGACGTTTCGTGTTAAGGTATGTTACTAATCGTTATGTTACGTTACGTTTCGTTACGTTCCGTTGTGCTACGTTACGGTACGTTAAATTATATTATCCGCCAACGACCTGCAAGAGCCACGTCATGAAGTTCCTGCCACTCAAGAATCTTGGGTTTTGCTGCTCCGCGTTGCGTTGAGCTCCGTTTCGTTTCGAGTTAAGTTTTGATACGTTTCGTTTTGTTGCGTTACGTTACGGTACGTTGTGTTACGATACGTTTCGTTTCGTCATGGTTCGATATCTTGCATGGCGTTGCATGATTGTACAGTATTGAAAGGGTACGTATACATGACGTTATGGTACGTTATGGTACGTTGCGCTATGTTACGTCTTTTTACGTTAAGTTGCGTTCCAAATGCCCACCAGCGCGAATTCATGGCGAGAGGTACGATATCTTTTTTTTTTGTTTGTGTTTTCGCTCCTTAGCTTCAGCCCCTCTCTCTCTGTTTTTCTTTTCATGCGTGCCCTCGTTCTGGTCGACTAGGTGGCGTGCAAAGCTCGACATCCAGACACGGACGCCTCTGCACCAAGGAAAGGCAAGCGTTTAGCTACCGAGAAAAACAATCACCACCACCACAACAAAATGAATCGCCGTTGGGGTGGTGGTAGGGGGGGGGGGGGGGGAGAAGTCTGGCGGCAACAGATAGCAGGGGATTCTGCTGCTGGAAAATTTGTGTGCGAAGTATTGACGGCAGTGTAGGCGTGTGACGGGCAGCATTTTAGAAGATGACGCGACGGACACTTGAAAATACCGCAATTACTAGGGTTTAGTGCGGAACGCGTCGGTCGTACGCCTGTGCCCGTGACCGATGCTTGCTTTTTGGTGACGGGAACTCATTAGACATATTTTGGCCGCTGGAGGAGCCGAACGGAACATGCGGCGGACGGGGTGATGGGTAGGAAACGAAGCAACGGCGGTGACATTTTCCGCAATAATTACTCTTCATTGACACCAGTACGTGACTTTTGTATTGCCGTTTACTTGTGTGTGTTTGGAATGGTAACATTATAGCGACATCTGATTTGGAACAGGAAGTTTTTTGGGCTGTTGCACCTTGTTTGGTAGTTTTATTGTTGGTGTACGATTCTGTGTTTGATAGGTTTCTGTTGTACCATAAGTTGGTAGCGTGTGTGCGGGCGGGTGGGGGGCGGGTGGTTGGGGCATGACATCGTCTGTGCTCCTCACCGTGCGTTTTGTTTTTTTGTTGGGTTTAGAGGTTGCTTGTGGCGTGCTCTTCTTGCGAAAAAATAGTGCCGGGAGAATGGGGTTGTTTTATGTCGTGACCTGTCGTGTCGTGTGAGCAGATTTTTTACCGTTTGTTTTTGTTTTTGTTTGTGTTTTTCCCTCTCGTGTGGTGGACGTTTCTCGTCGTATCGGACCGAAAGGCGAATTGACTCCTTTTGACCTGCACCTGCGTTTTTCGGCACAACATGTTTGGAATTGGTGTGTGCGTTTTTGTTTGTTTTTCCACCAGTACAAGGGCTACAAGGTCGTCGCAGAATTTTCTCGAATTTTGCCTAGAACCGTATTGTTGATTTTGTTTTGGAAGTTTTGGCATTCCCCTTGACCTTTTTTTCGTTTGAATTTTCCGACGATGGTGCTTCTTATGTTCACTAGCGGTGTCATCATGACGTTGATCCAATTTGTCCAGAGTTTTCTTTTTCACGTTTTTTTACGGGTCAAGTCGACTTCTTGCGGTTCGGGTCGGGCCAGGCTGAACTAACCCAACCCGACCGATGACGCCTGACGCAACCCGACAAGACCCGTGAAGTTTCCAACACCTCCTGACTCGACCGGATCCGACTCGCGAGGTTTTGGATTTTTACGATGATAGTGCTTCATATATCATTAGCACTACTGTCAGCATGATCATGATACTGTTCACGGGGAGGCTTTTTTCAGGGCGTTTGACGGGTCGAGTCAAATTTTTGGGGTTCGGGTCGGGTCGGGTCAGGTTTAACGGGGTGCGAAAATATATATTACTGGCTACGTTCTTTTGGTACATGATAGATAGTTCAGAGCGAGTGAACATGGTGGTACGTGCCGGACTGTGAGATTGTGCTTGGTAGGGTATACCCTGGATGTACCCGGGCATCTACCCGGGTACAACCGATATACGCAGGTTCGGTACCCGGGGGTCACCCTCGTACCTCAAAGCTATATAAGAAAGTCTAGCTTCTGGGTGAATACCCGGGTATCTACCCGGGTATGACCGATATGACCAGATTCGGTACCAGGGTACTGGGTGCCACCCGGGCACCTAAAAATATATATATATTCAGGATGTAGCCGGGTGTCTGCCCGGGTACCTACACGGGTATGACCGATATTAACCAGGTTCGGGACCCGGTTACCATCCGGGTATATAAGAGGTCTACACTGGACACTGGATGTACAGGGGTAACTGCCTAGGTACCTACCCGTAAATGGCCGATATAACCAGGTTCGGTAGCACCGGGGGGTACCTCGAAAGTTAATTTGTCTAGATGTACCCGGGTATCTACCGAAGTGTCTACCCGGATATGGCCGACATCAACCAGGTTCAACATCCGAGCACCTCCAGAGTGTATACCCTACTAGGATATATATATGTGTACTCTGGATGTACTCGAGTATCTGCCCGGGTACCTACCCGGGTGTCTACTCGGGTATGAGCGATATGACCAGGTTCGGTGCCCGGGTACCTCGAGCGTTTATACCTTACCAGATTCTCTGGATGTACCGGGGTATCTCACCAGGTATCTACCGGGGTCTATGACCGACATATTCAAGATTGGTACCCGGGTACCTCAGTAGTATATATCTTAGTCGGGTACAATACTCTAGATGGGTATGATACTCTGGATGTACCGGGGCATCTACCCAGGTATCTGCCCGGGTAGATATCCTGGTGATGACCGATATAACCAGGTTCGGTACCCGGGTACCTCAAAAGTGCATACCCTACTGATCACAACCTTAGTACTGTAGTATAATAGGACAGGCCGATAGGTCGATAGATTAGTCTCTCAAACCCAAATGTAGGTCGACGATGTTTTGTTAGTGTTTAATGTATGTGCTGGTCGTGTGATGGATGAGTCCCCGGAACAGTCGCGCTTCCGTCAACTGGGAGCTGGATAGTATCGGTTTCGTTTGCTCTCGATGTGAAGGGTAGACTCTGGTTGTGATCAATATCGTGTGCGTGTGCGCGCTGGGCGGGGAGGGGGTGGATGGGGTTGGGGGGGGGGGGGCTGGGAGGGGAGGGGCAGAAGGGTGGTGGGGGATGGGGTTGGGGGGGGGGGGGGCTGGGAGGGGAGGGGCAGAAGGGTGGTGGGGGGGGGGGTTGGGGGGGGGGGGGGAGGGAGGAGCACTGGCGAACGACATTTTGTTGCCGTTTCTTGTAGATAGAGGCCCACAGCCAGCTGTATCGTGCGCCGATTGAGCTCGGTTACTGAGCACATCGTGGTACTGTCATGACTTACCTCAGCGTGAGTAGGTCGACTCGCCCGGATTCCCCCATCGGTAGGTACCCATTGGGGTGATTGTGTCAGGTACGGTGGAGATAGCTTCACCCGAGGAGAGTATAGCCCTCCCGTGAGCGCAGTGGGGGATGGTCGCTTTTGGTAGTAGTAAAAGGGTGTGAAGATGGCCTCTCCCCACCTATCTTTACGGAGGAAACGCAGTATACTCAACGTATGCTCCGTGTAATGATACGTTGCGATGATGGCACTCTGATTTGTTTTGGTGCAGTTTTTCCTGTCGATGTTACTTGATGATGAGGATGATGATATTGATGATGATGTTGATGATATTGATGATCGTGATCATGATCATGATGACTATGATACTCATGATGATGGCGATTATGGTGATGAAGATGGTGATGATGTGAAGATGATGATGATGAGATGATTATGATGGTGATGATGATCATCTGATGTTCTTTCCTAATCTGTTCGAATGTGTTGGCTGTGAGTTCTACCAGAATCACAAGCTGCGCGGCACCTTGGTCGCGCAGTTTGTGCTTGGTCGCGCAGCTTGTGCATTCTTCGCGAAGGATAGGGTTTGTCCGCTTCTTGCTGCTGCTGCTTTCGGTATCGCCGGTGGGGATTACTACTACTACTATCACTACTACCACGACCACTAACTACTACTTGTACTATTACTGAGTCATTCCACCGTACGTAGGGGTTGCCCAATCTCGGCCAAATTGACGGGTTGAGCTCAAGAGTTGAACTATCGGAGAATGCTCGTGTGATAATATTGCGAGCATTTGTGTTCAAGGACTAGCGCATGGCCGGGTTGCGCGAACGAGTGTCTTCGAAGTCATGAAGCTTCGGGTGATATATTGATCTCATGTTGGGAGCTCAGAAACTTATGCGCTGCACCCCTATCGTGGGGTTACTCTACTACACCATCACTACTACTACTACTACTACTACTAGTACTAGTACTAGTACTAGTACTACTCGTACCACTATACGACTACCACTGCTGCTACTACTTCTAGTACTCCTACTAACTACTGCTACTACTACTACTACTACTACTACTACCACTACTACTGCTACTCCTCCTACTACCGCTACTATTTATTACTATACTACTACTGCTACTACTACCTACTATTCTATTATAATATTAGGGGGCTGTTTACGACATATGCTACCCTTTGCTGCAGGTCTCTCTATTAATACTATTAATAGGCAGGTTCCACGTTGGTCACTCACTTGTACTAGATAAGCTCTTGTATTAGCTCCACGTCACGGAGGAACTGAACGCGTGCAATTCCTCGAGCGAAGACATTATCACCCCCCTTTTCCTATACGCACATGCCTTCAAAGACATATGAAACCCTTTATATCCAGCCGTGTATCTAGATATTACGCCTTCTTAGGCTTCCAGGTAAATACCACAACACTAGCCCACCCTAATGAGCCGTATATGCAGAAACATGGAAGATTCGGGGAAGAACAGGTTCCACGGTCTAGAACATGACTCGAAGGTGCGGCTCTTCAAAACCTACGGCCACACCTCTACCCTGCGAGACTACGAAGCCCGAGGAAAAATACGAAAGTAGAAAACCACAAACGAAGAACGGAAGACGGGAAAAAGGGTATAGAACACTCCAGCGAATGGCAGCATCGATACGCACAATGGACAGCGTCGGCGTTTGTCGTCGACGACGTTTCGTATTCTTGCGCAGAGCAATTTATGATGACCTCAAAGGCACGCCTCTTCCACGACCACCGTGCAGTGGATCTCATACTGGACACATCGGAACCCCAATTGCACAAGCGCATCGGACGAGCGTCCGGGGTGTCGACAATGTCATTTGGGAGCGAGAACGCGAAAACACCGTTTTCTCTGGGACTTTTGCCAAGTTTTCGCAAAGCCCGGAGAGGAAACACCACCTTTTAGGCACTAGTAAAAATTTTAGCTGAAGCCAGCCCTTTCGACCAAGTGTGGGGCATTGGCCTCCGGGCGGATGACCCCGACGCCCATGCCCCCCACTTGTGGTGAGGAAATAACTTGCTTGGGCAGTTTTTTCCTACCGTCCGCGACCTCCTTCGCCACAATGCGGACGGGTTGGCACACCCCTCCTCTTCTTCTTAGTTTTGCACTCCGATATTGTCCCAGGGAATTCATAAGATTAACCCCACGAAGGAATGTTCGATATAGCTTGTCTCAACGAACAAAGTAGGAACAACGATGGTCACGAAGGATCGTCCGACGGGGTATTGTCGGATTACCCGACGGTGCATTGCGGAATATTATAGCATGGGAAGGACACGTGGAATAGTCCCGAAGGTCCTTGTAGACTGTTCCTGGAACCAATCTAGGAACACGTGGAAATATGAGAATGTAGCACCTGTAGTGTTTGGGAATTTGGGGCGTTGAGAATATTGCCTGGTGTGGAGCGAGATGGCTTCGCCCACTCGCCTCACTTCATCTCTTTCCCTCTTATCAGCATCCGGGACCAGCTAATAAAGACATCCATATACCATCTTCTTCACACTGTGTGTTGCAGTGAAGCTCGCGCCCTGAGACTGGGCTGCTGGGAGCACATTATTCTTCGCATAACCGATTTAATCCAACACGTTAACGTGCTTTATACGTTTGAATCGGAACAATGCCTGGAAGTGAGCATGGCCAAGAGGAGGCCGGCTCACAAGAAGAAATGATGGTCTTGCTGAGATCATTGGTATTCCGACAAGATCGACTGGAAGAGCGGATGGCCAGCGACCGGGGCCGTGGAGAGGCCCAGTCCAACCCTGGCAGGGAACGCCAAGATGGAGTCGTAACCGGTGGGAACTTGCAAGCCCCTGGTGGTGGTGTACACGTAGACGAGATTAGGTATGACGAATCCGTTGAGAGTTCAGGTGTAAATGTAGGCCCTCGTGAATTCAGTAGTATAAAGCAGGCAGTCCCCAAATTCAGCGGTAAACCTGAGGAATTCCCCGTATGGAGTAAGCGGTTCGAAGCGTTCGTATCGATGAGTGGGTGTTTGGGTTCTATGCTTACAGACATAGAGGTAGCTGTAGGTGACACAACCAAAGACACGCAATACTTTATTTCGCAAGGTTTGAGCCGTCCACACATCAAGAATGCGCGGGTTGCATGGATATGTCTGACTGAGAGCATGACTGATACTGACCTATTAGACAGAGTGTTTGCCAGGCAATCGCCAAGCGGTGCTTGGAGAATGCTTCGGGATTGGTTTCTTCCGAAATCAGTTGCCACACAGGTCAAATGGTCGGACGCGTTTGATGCAGTGAAAATGGAGAAGGGTGAGGAGCCCATGAAATTCTTCAGTCGCGTAGACAAGATTGTTGGTACTCTTGCTTCGCTTGGTGTGCCGAAATCAGAAGGAGAGGTGAACCGCAAACTGGTACGAGTTCTTACAGCTGACTACGAGATAGAACAACGCACGCTCTTGTACCGCGATGAAATCACCCGAGCTGAAATAGAGAGCATTGTCAGGCAGAGGCACCTGAGACTTCCCGTGCCAAAAGGAAAGAA
Source organism: Undaria pinnatifida (assembly GCA_012845835.1). Classification (NCBI taxonomy): domain Eukaryota; class Phaeophyceae; order Laminariales; family Alariaceae; genus Undaria; species Undaria pinnatifida. The sequence continues at coordinate 3,169,863 of JABAKD010000012.1, read as the reverse complement.
CGTGGGTCAGGCACTGTTTTCGAATGGTGCTGCCCGAGGTGGCCGCGGAGGTGGGCGTGGAGGTAACCGTGGAGGTGGTCGCGGATCCAACCGTAACAATGTTAGGTCGCGAAACAAGGAATCAGCGAATGCTGATGCTAGCCAGGGTAGCGAAGGTAGAGGCAGCCCCCCCACCCCCAAGCAGACCATCCCCCAATCAGAGTATGATAAGGTGAAGGGTAAGTGTATCCGTTGCTTGGAACCCGGGCACATGTGGTACCAGTGCAAGGCTCGTGTCACCCCGGCTTCGGAGAGGACGTCTGGCGAAGGTGCACAGGAACAGAACAACAGTGGTGGGACTGTGTGCTGTCTTGCGAATGCTATGTTTAGCCGTAGTGATGACTCGTGTACTGAGGAAAGTAGTGAGAGCATAACAGAGAGCTTAGCTGAGAAATGGATAGCAGACAGTGGTGCTTCATTTCACATGACTCATTCGGCTGACCTGTTGAGTGACGTACGACTGTGCGACGACAAGGTTAGGATCGGTGACAACCACCTGATCGACGTCGTGGGGTATGGCACGCTGACTATAGTCTTCCCCGGAGATCTAACTGTTAAACTGTTAGATGTGGCATACATGCCGGACTTGGCGTTCAATTTGTTTTCGCTAATGGCCGCGCATAAGCAGGGAGTAGGATTCATGACCGAGGATGAGGGCTTGTGCATTTCTCTTTTCGATGGACGGTTGAGATTCGAGGGTGATGGATCTAGTTACTCCAACTTCGCTTGCAGGATAGAGCCAGACAACGGCTATGTGCCGTTTCCCCTATTGACACCCGACCCCGCTGAGAACCGAGGGGAGACTGGTTGCGATTTTCCCCTGGCGTTTCCCGTGCTTGCCCCCGGTAGCGCTGCTTCTGCTGAGACTGCTGTAGATATCAACATCTTCCACTGCGTACATGGCCACTCTAACGAACTACTGCTGAGAGAGACCGCAAAGGCACTTGGTGTAGAACTGTTAGGGACGCTAAGACCCTGTACTGGGTGTTCTATGGCGAAAGGTTACCGCAAACCAATCCCCAGCAGTACTAAGTCGCGCGCGCCAGAGAAGTTGGGACGGGTCTTTGTTGATCTAAGTGGCCCTAAGAGAACCCCTTCTCTGTTGGGTAAGAGGTATGTCATGCTAGTGAAGGATGACTTCTCTCGCTACGCCTGGGTATATTTTCTGAAGCACAAATCGGATGCAGCAGACGCGTTTAGGAAGTTTTTGGCTGATGTGCGCGCCGACGGTGTCCCCTCGAAGGTTGAGATTGTAAGGTCTGACAACGGTGGGGAATTCTTTGGTGGGGAGTTTGGAGAGGTGTGCAAACAGTTTTGCATCAAGCAGGAATTCACCAACGCGGACAGCCCAAAGCAGAACGGTGTTGTCGAGAGAGCGCTAGGCATCATTCAGAACGCAGCGCTTGCTGCGTGCATCCAAGCCCCTATCATTTTCCCGCTCGTTCAACTACCGCCGACTGAATCCCTGTGGGCGGAAGCGGTGCACTGGTCTTGTGACGCCTTGAACCACACCGCAACCACTGCCAACCCCGGCAACAAGTCTCCGCATGAGATGTGGCATGGAGCTGCCGCACCTGCCTCACCACACCCGTTCCTTCGCCCAGCGTACTGCCGCTGGAACCGCCCGTCCAAGTCGTCACCCCGGGCCGAGAGCTGCTTTTACCTCGGGCCGGGCATCGACCACCCAAGTGACTCTTTGCGGATGCTCACGCGGGGGAACAGGGTGGTGGAGACTCGAGATGTGACCTGGGAGGCAACGCTTGATGTGGGATCGGTACTATCCCAGCTGCCGGAGGTACCGGAACAGGGAGGGACGCAGGGGCTAGAAGATGCGCCAGAGCTGGGAGGGACGGAGGACTTTGTCTCCGCCCCGACGACTCCACTGCCGATTTTGGGGAGGGGAATTCCTCACCAACTCCGTGCGGTGTCCCCGATGACGCCAGCGGTGTCTCCGATACCGCAAGCTGGCGACGAGTTTCGCGCCGAATATGTGGAGCCGAACGATACATCAGCGGTCAGCAGCGAATTATCTGACAGCGACTCTTCGTCTCAGGATGGAAGCGACGCGTCGGCCTCTGACGATGAAGCTCCAACCCCCACGGCGGTCCGGACTGCTGCACGCCAACTTGGAGCGCACATGTCAGGACCGGGCGATGGTGAAGAGATTCGGGAGGGACGTACGAGAGCGCAGACCAGGGCGCTCAATCGGGAAGCGGCAGCAGGACTGATTAGTGCGATCGGGCCCTGTGAAGGAGGCCGTGTGTTCCAGGCGCTACTGGCGGCGAATGAAGCGGAGTGTGAGAAGACGAAGTTGCCGGATTGCCTTGTCAAAGAGGCTGAACCGGAACCAACGTCATACACCGCAGCTCGTAAGTCGAAGCATTCGGACGTTTGGATGGACGCGATGAGATCGGAGTTTGATGGACTCGAAGCTGCTGGAACGTTTGTGGAGGTTTCTGAACTTCCCGCCAGTAACAATATCGTAGAGTCAAAGTGGCTCTTGAAGTGGAAGAGCGACGCGCACGGCATGATTGATAGAGCTAAGGCACGGTTGGTAGCTAAGGGCTATAGTCAGGTAGAGGGAGTTGACTACTTCGAGACTTTTGCCCCCACTGCCTCGACCACGTCTAACAGACTCATTGCAGCAATGGCGTGCAAGCTTGATTGGGACTTGAGACACTTGGACGTTGACCAGGCCTTTATTCAGGCAGAGTTGGATACCGATATTTTCTTGAGACTTCCTCGCGGTTGTGGCGAGATGTCCGGTAAGGTAGTCCTACTCAACAAAGCCCTTTACGGGCTGAAGCAGAGTGGCCGCTCATGGTACAAGCTACTGTCGTCAACCCTAGTAGAGTGTGGGTTTGAGCAGTGCTTGGTAGACCCATGCGTGTTTCGACTAATGTTGAATGACGCGGTTGTGGCGATGCTGGTGGTCCACGTGGACGACATCAAGATCGCAGCGACCAAGGGGGTGACGGATTCGGTAGTAGCTGATCTCAATAAGAGATTCCCTACAAAACATCTGGGCGAGGTTACGTGGTACATGGGTAGCGAGTACAGGAGGGACCGTGAGAAGGGAACCTTGGAGATTTCACAGACTCAGTTCATCCGAAACGTTGTCGACCGTTTCGGTATCACTAAGACCAGCCCCATCCCCGCTTCACCGTCGTTGGACCTCAGGTACGTGAGTGATGAGGAACCTGTGGTGGGCGCGAATTTCCGTGAAATTGTGGGGAGTTTGATGTGGATTGCGAACCAGACGAGACCTGACATCTCAAACGCAGTGCGAGCGATTGCGCGGTTCTCGCACGATCCTAAGGAAGTACACGTGAAGGCTGCTAGGAAGGTTCTCGAGTACTTGAGCGCTACAGCCCACTTGGGCTTGACTTTCAGGAAAGAGAGTAAGTTGGGGGATGTACAGTTGGAATACGACCTAGAGACGTACGTAGACGCAGACTACGCCCACAAGGCCGAGGACAGGCGTTCGGTATCTGGTGTAGCTGTTTGCTGCGGAGGAACGCTCGTATCTTGGTTTTCTAGGACGCAGAAATGCGTTACGCTCTCCACCACTGAGGCCGAGTACGTAGCGATGGCCGACGGGGTGAAGGAGGCCCTGTACGTGCGAGGAGTCTTGGTTTTCTTGATGCCTAGTCTTGGATCGCCGAGCATTGGAGTGTTTGAAGACAACAAAGGGGCGATTGACTTGGCCCAAAACCCACTGAGTTCGTCAAACAGCAAGCACATCGATGTGAGGTACCACTTCCTGCGCGAGTTGGTGGGAAAAGGAGATTTATGCGTCAAGTACTTAAGGACGGAGGATCAACATGCGGACATTCTCACCAAGGCGATTGCTCGGGAGAGTTTTGAGAAACACCGTGACTTTTTGTTGGGGATATAAGTTTTCCGTCGTAAATTGCTTTTGGGAGTTGCCAGTGTTGTTGGAGGCTTGTTAGTTGATCCAGCGCCAGGGAGGGTGTTCGATATAGCTTGTCTCAACGAACAAAGTAGGAACAACGATGGTCACGAAGGATCGTCCGACGGGGTATTGTCGGATTACCCGACGGTGCATTGCGGAATATTATAGCATGGGAAGGACACGTGGAATAGTCCCGAAGGTCCTTGTAGACTGTTCCTGGAACCAATCTAGGAACACGTGGAAATATGAGAATGTAGCACCTGTAGTGTTTGGGAATTTGGGGCGTTGAGAATATTGCCTGGTGTGGAGCGAGATGGCTTCGCCCACTCGCCTCACTCCATCTCTTTCCCTCTTATCAGCATCCGGGACCAGCTAATAAAGACATCCATATACCATCTTCTTCACACTGTGTGTTGCAGTGAAGCTCGCGCCCTGAGACTGGGCTGCTGGGAGCACATTATTCTTCGCATAACCGATGTAATCCAACAAGGAAGACTGCGAAGAGACAAGTTCCGCCGACGACGCCATGTATAGTAAGATTAGGGCGCTGTGTCGGGCACAGACCACCCTTTGCACGTCTCTCACAGGCAGGTTCCACGTTGGTCACTCACTTGTACTACATAAGCTCCTGTATTGGTTCCACACACGCCACAGACGAACTGAACGCGTGCAATTCCTCGAGGCAAAGGCAGCATCCCCTTTTTCCTATACGCACATGCCTTCAAAGACATGTGAAACCCTTCTATATCCAACCGTGTATCTAGATCTTACTCCTTCTTAGGCTTCCAGGGCAATACCATAACAACAACTACTACTACCTAATACACTACTACTTCTACTACTACTACTACTACTACTACTACTACTTCTACTACTTCTACTACTACTACTACTACTACTACTACTACTACCACTGCTACTACCACCACCACTACTACTAATACTGCTACTACTACTACTACTACTACTACTCCTATTACTACTGCTGCTACTACTACTATTGCTACTGCTACTACAGAGTCTACTACTACTGCTACTTACTACTACTACTACTACTACTACTACTATCATTGCTATGAATCGTATTGCCACTACTACGCTATCGCTACTCCGCACTACAAGTCGGGAAATTGTTGTCAGTGGAGGGCCGGGGGGGGATCAATGGGTGAGTGGGTGGGTGAGTGGGTGGGTGAGTGGGCGGGATTGCTCAGGTAGACGTGTGAGTTTGAGAAAGTAGGTGTATGGGTGGAGTGGGTGGAACAGCAGGGGGTAAGGTACATGTTCCCGGCGGTCACCACTACAAGATTTAGTAAAATATCTGGGGGAATGAGGAGCTTTACACCTCACACAAAAAACTACGAGCTTAGGCGGGGAAGGGCTGGAGGGGTCGGGGGGACGGGTGGCAAAGAGAGCAGGAGGAGAGGGGCTGGGGAGATCCGGCGGGGGGGGGTGAGCGGGGGGGGGTGAGCGGGGGGGGGGCTCAAGATAGCATTTTCAGCGCGTAAGATTGTTGAAAGGGTTCCTACTAAGCACCTGGATGAGGAAGATAACCACGGTCTGGGAGTGGTGAGATTGACAAGGGGCCTAGCCTAGGATCGGTCGAGGTCGGTGGTGATCTGGTTATAAAATGCGGGGAGAAATGTCGAGATTTACTTACTAACCGTTGCCGGCGTCCCTTGCGGTGTGTTGCCGATAGCGTGCGGCGTCTAGCTGTGTCGGCCGAGCGAAGCAGGGCGTTTTGGACGTGTGAGAGACTACGAGTACGACGAGAGGGAGGGGTACTTCGTAGCATTGAAGAAAATGTCATCCTTGGTTTTGCTGCTGTTGCCCTGTTTCTTATTCTTTACTGCGGGACCCCTTATATGTTGTCGGAGGGCAAAAATAATAATAACAACGCCTAACCGTACATCCCAACCCTGACACTAACCCAATCAAACGCAGCCAACCAATGTGTAGGGTTAACCCCCTTCGTCTCGTACACAGTGTGCGTCAACCATGTTATCGAATCTGAACGACCAGGGTACTTGGTACGTGGTAAGCTCGAACTACTGCTCCGACAAATGTAGTAGCTCAGATCGCACGCGTTTCTCATAGAAGTCGAATGTCCTTCCCGTGTATCTCGACTCATCATCATGGAGTCATTGACTCAGCACGTATATATTAATAGGGTTCAGACGAAGAAACTTATATGGGCGTGGTGCGACTTTTCCAAAGCACAGAACACCCATGACGACGGCCACAGCACAGCATCCACGGTGGGGACGCACTTCACAGACCACATCAACATCCAAGCACGGGTCACCCCACAACGGCAAGGTTAGGGTTAGGGTTCGGGTTCGGGTTCGGGTTCTGGTCGGGGATAGCCTATTTTAGCCTTTGTACTGTACAGCAGTACTGAAAACCAACGTTTTTTTTTCCCGGGAATCAGGTTGGTCTAAAGCTCGTTATGGTACAGCCTCCTGTTGACTTGACCATTTTTTCGGTTCGGCCGGCGGGCTAAGTCTCAGAGGTGTCGCGGTCGTTGGTTTTACTTTGTGCCATCCTAGGCCATGGGGTGATTGTTTTACCGCTTTCCATCTTGTCGGGTATTCGGTAGTAGGAAATGCATGGGTTATCCACATAATATCAATGATTCCAGCGGACTATTAATAACGTTCGATTCACGAATGGCGTCGTCGGTATGGGATTTTTTGTTTGGAACAATCGTGACAAATATATGATTTCGATCCTCACAGCTCACAATAACCACGGTCCACCATAACTAGAAGAAAAATTAGGAAAATTGTCCACGCCAGGAATCTAAAAATTACGCCACCCCGGGTTATCAACAGAAATCGGATTTTCTTCGCTCTGACATGTCCCACATCCTTCTGTAAAAACGTTTTTTTTATGTTTAGGAGTGATCGGCATTGTTGACCCTTAATGATCACCACGCCATATAATTTTCGGACGGCAAGCATAGCAATTGGGCTCGACCCCCATGGTCTTACCTGGCCCGATAGTTAAATTATTTTCGCGCGAAGCGCCAATTTTTTTTTGTGGCCGAATTTTTTGGTCAACGGCACGTGTAAAAGATCACAACTACAGGCAGTAAATGTTGCATAACTTTTGATCAAATGAGAGTACGTCGGCAAACAGGGTATCGGATTGAAGCGCTTGATGTCGTCTACCCTATGGGATGCCACGTAGAACGATCGACGTGGAATACAGTGGCCAAGAGGAGGGCCAAGACCGAACGAAAATAAAATCTGTGTCAATGTATCTGTTCTTTCAAGAATACAAAAGTAGAGCCCCGAGTACAACCGAGATTACGCCACTACATGCTCCCTCAAGCTACATCCATAAACGCATGCCTGCACAACGCGCCTACCCTGTGGGCACGATAATGAGCTGCCCGAGACAACCATGCCCTCGAGGTACGTGATCTTGCTAACAAACGCGAACCCTTTCATTGGCGTAGATTTATGGTCCACCTACTTCGAGCTGCACCCCCCCGGGTAAGCATCATCCCCGACGCAGTGACACTCGCTACTGACCATCCGGATGGGCCTCGTGACAATCGGGTTGACTTTGACGCGGCGTCGACTCTCTGGCACGGTGCAAATGGGACCTGCAGATGACAAGAACTGGTTGTGGTGACGTTTGAAGGCTCCGACTCGCATCTTGTGCCCGCACGTACGGCAGTGCTGGTTCCGCCGCTTAGCACCCGCCGCCGAAGAAGCGCCTGACACAGCGCTAACATCAGCACCAGCAGCTCCGGCAGCTTGCGATGAACTGCTGGCTCCTCCCACCTCCGCCATCTGCGCAGGAAACGAAAAGCCATCTGGCGGTGACGGTAGCCAGGGCTCTGCCGGCGCGACCGCAGCGCCTTGCACATCCATGGGCGCACGAACACAGCAGTACTAGTCTACAGCAGCACTACTACTCGTACTACCAGAGTTGCGCCGCGCACAACCCCCGTGTCGCTCGCTGATTGGCCTGTACTATGGTGTACTATGGGGAGGGACTGTCTAGAAAAAAAATAAAAGGCCTAAATGGAGCATTCTGATTGGCCTGTACTATGGGTAGGCAGGTAAGACCATGGGGGTCGGCTGGTTTATTCGGGTGTCGATGTGCGTCGTTAGAAAAGCCATATTTCTCCGTCCCAGGGAGGAAAAGTGTTTTATTTTTTATAGTTTTTTTTTTCCCATGGGTTGGAATTTGTTTTTACCGGTCTCTGCGCCTGAATATGGACATTTTCTTCCTAACTACAAGCCAAAGTAAGTGCGGCTTATGTTTGGACCCACCGGCTAGTGCCCTTAACACTGACATATTTTTGCCGACAATAGGCCACCAGTGGAATGTGAACGATACCTTAACGAACACGGTGGTAAGTAAGGTAAACAGAAGCTTCATGTCGCGCGCCAAAACGTTCCGGAGCGGGGGAGCCGCAAAGAAGCAGCTTTGAATTTCTTTTTTTTTGCATTTTTTTTTTTTTTTGCTTTCCTGCGACCCAACTGGACTCGCAGAAATTTTCGATGCCCAACACCCCCTCCCCCTCCGGCCCGCCGGTTACAGGCGTCCCCCCCCCCGTCCCCCCCACGGCCGGTACATGCCTTCCGTTGTGCTGGCACTCCCACAGGTCGTCTCGACGCGTGCTACGGTAGGACTGTGCAGCAGTAGTGGTCCCTCTATAGCTCTATAGTGCATATATGTGCCAGCCGGAAAAAAATATGATAGTGACAACCGGCACCATACTCCGCATACCGCCACTGCTGATTGTTCACACCTGTGTCAAACGATTTCACATGCACTAAAGCGGACAACCGGCATTACTCAACCGGCACCATAGAGGGCAACCGGCACTACTCAACCGGCGCGACTCGACCCACGGGTTTTTTAATTACCTTCCCGAGCCGACCCGCGGGCCGGGTCGTGATCCGTGAAAAGCCTTGAAAACCGATTCCATGGCGGCGGTGCATATAACAGCAAAAAAACCGACGAGCACGAAATGTTCAGACATATGATAGCCATATGACTACGACTTTTCCTCTTCTTTTTTTTTTACCGCTGTGAAAATCTCGCGGGATTCGACGGGATACGGGATAATTCCGTGGTCTCGTTGTATTTCGGAAATCCCATTTCCGTCCAAAAACTGATCTCGCTGGATTCGACGGGATACGGGATAATTCCGTTATTTCGAAAATTCCATTTCCGTCCACCAACTGATCCCGTGGATTCTTCGCGATTCCGATCCCAGTCTCGTTCTGTGACCCCTTGCATTTTTCTTTTTGTTTTTAGTCGGCGGTTTTAGCCCCCAGCGCAACTCGCAAGAGGTTTTAACCCTCAGCAACCTTCTGGACAAGTCGTGGTCACAGGTGTCTGTCTGTCTGCCCCCCTCCCCAACCCCCCAACCCCCCCTGGGTATTTGCCTTCATTTTGACCCGCATGTTATAGGGTTCGAAACGGCATTCCCACTCTTCAACTTTTTTCATGCCCGTCGATGTCACCGATTTGTTTTTAGCCTTGGGTCGTACACGCACAACAAATCGTTTACCAAAGCGTGGACACAGTCTTCCAACGCCGTTAGGTAGGTCCTCAATGGAGACACCCGCCCCCGTTAGTCGATAAAAATGATACTTTCAAGGCGCTTCACTGGTCAGCTCACTTCTCGCGGATCGGGTCCGGGCGGTACGACCCGTCCCGTGGTACTTGAAAACCTCCTGACCCGACCCGACTCGACCAACGAGGTTTTGGAAAATTTCCTGACCCGACCCGACCCGACCCGACCCGACCCGACCCGACCCGATCCGACCCGACCCGACCCGACCCGACCCGACCCGACTCGACCCGACCCGACCCGACCCGACCCGACCCGACCCGACCCGACCCGACCCGACCCGACCCGACCCGACCCGACCCGACCCGACCCGACCCGACCCGACCCGACCCGACCCGACCCGACCCGACCCGACCCGACCCGACCCGACCCGACCCGACCCGACCCGACCCGACCCGACCCGACCCGACCCGACCCGACCCGACCCGACCCGACCCGACCCGACCCGACCCGACCCGACCCGACCTGACCCGACCCGACCCGACCCGACCCGACCCGACCCGACCCGACCCGACCCGACCCGACCCGACCCGACCCGACCCGACCCGACCCGACCCGACCCGACCCGACCCGACCCGACCCGACCCGACCCGACCCGACTCGACCCGATCCGACCCGACCCGACCCGACCCGACCCGACCCGACCCGACCCGACCCGACCCGACCCGACCCGACCCGACCCGACCCGAACCGAACCGAATCGAACCGACCCGACCCGATCCGCGGGGCGGATCATGACCCTTGAAAAGCCCTGGATGTTTTGGCCAGAAGCAAATGTTTCCGGTCTGGCAGTCTGGCAGTCTGTCAGTCTGTCTGTCTGTCTGTCTGTCTGTCTGTCTGTCTGTCTGTCTGTCTGTCTGTCTGCCTGTCTGTCTGTCTGTCTGTCTGTCTGTCTGTCTGCCTTTCTGCCTGTTTGCCTGTCTGTCTGTTTGCCTGTCTTCCTGTCTGTCTGTCTGTCTGTCAGCCTGTCTGTCTTTCTCTGTCTCTCTGTCTGTCTGTCTGTCTGTCTGTCTGTCTGTCTGTCTGTCTGTCTGTCTGTCTGTCTGTCTGTCTGTCTGTCTGTCTGTCTGTCTGTCTGTCTGTCTGTTTGTCTGTCCGTCTGTCTGCCTGTCTGTCTGTCTGTTTATGTGTCAGTCAGTCAGTCTGTCTGTCTGCCTGTCTGTCTGTTTGTCTGTATGTATGCCCGTCTGTCTCTCGTCGATTTTCATCAATTTTACCTTGCAAACTCAAACAAAAACTCCCCTCTCTTCCGTTTACGAGCATTTTACCACTCCAACAACGTTGCCACACTCATTCCAAGTCGATTACATCACTTTCGAGTCGTTTCTGCCCACCCAAAATGGGTGCAGTAAGAAAGGACTAATGGGGCGGCAGAAGAACGAAGACACATGAACAATATTTTGTTGTGACGTTTTTTCGTTCGCCGGTGTATGGAGAGAATATTGGATGCGGAGTTGGTGGCGGTGCTTCGTTTGACCGGAGGCAGTGGGGGTTTCACTTTGCTGGGGGCGGTGCCGGGTTTCAAAAACCGGAGGCGGTGAGTACCGGTTTCACAGCCGGAGGCAGTGGGGGAAGGTTTTATAATCGGAGGCGGTGGGCGAAGGTTTCACAATCGGAGCCAGTAGGTGAGGGTTTCATAACCGGAGGCGGTTGGTGACGGTTTCATAACCCGGAAGCGGTGACGGTTTCGTAACAGGAGGCAGCGGAATGACGGTTCTGTCAGAAAGACTTGTAGGTTTGTCTTTGAACGCGTGCTACGATAGAAGTATATATATATTTTTGACGAAAATGGTTTCTGAATGACGGGCGTCCTTGGCCCAAAATTGTCGGGGAAAAAAAAAACAATTGGCCATTTTTTGCATGGTTCTCGTTGTGTACCTAAGCCATGGGGTTTTCATCCGGCAAACTCTTTTAGTTTTCTCCAAATCGGTTTTTGGAAGAGAGGTCTCAAGCTCCCAAATTGAGGAACACCTTAGAAAAAATGTGATGCACTTCTATCGTAGCACGAGGCTTTGCTTTAACGCCTTCACGACTGGAAACCCGTTTATGGGGAATAATTCCTTGGAGTTAGTATAGGGAGACCGGGACTAAGACGCGGGGACAGGGCCTACGTACGGAGCTGGGGGGTGGAGGTGTACTCATATTTATGCATAGCCGTAGCTTTAAGACCATAGACCCTCGCATCCCTATGTATCATGCCGGGACGGAGCACGTCGGGTTTTCACCGACCAGGCAGACATCGCGTGCACCAAGAGCGAAGCGCCGTGAGGTGCACGACGAGTCGCGCATGAAGGGTCAGCTACCTCCTGCTAAGAACCTCTCTTGTAAGGCGGACTTCCGCGCCTTGTGCGTACCTTCTTTCGTATGGGGCTGGGGGGGAGTCAGGAGTGAGTAAGAGGATCGCTAGCAACGCGGGGGATGATTATGGATGCTATTGATGGCGGTCCTAGAAGACAGACGCCAAAATACATGTGGAATGGGGCGAGCGAGACTAGTAGTGTAGATGGTCTCCCCTTTCCCCCCCCCCCCCCGCTCCCCCGCGGCCCCACCCCCCGCTCCCTTCCCGCCTCGTAGAAAAAAATGTACAACATTTTCGTAGAAAAAAATGTACAATATTATATATATTCTTGTTTTGACCGTGTTGGGAAGATTGTGAGGAATGTAGAGGCGGTGGGGGAGTTCAATACGGCAGGCGGTGACGGTTATACAACCGGAAGTGGGGATGGTCTCACAGGCGGACGTGAGGGCGGACCCGTAAATCGGACAGATCACGAGCTAGAGAATTCAGATCCTATGGACCATACGTCGTTACGTTATCCTGTGCGGGATCAACCGTCTGTATATCTAGTTCAACAAGAGAACAAAAACAACTCCGGATATTACGTGTTTTTTTTTTCCATCCCGTTAAGTATCCTCCCACCACTCTCGCGCTCCCTCCCAGTAGTAACTCAGATCCGGGGTCGCACACCGGGCCCTCCTCCCCCCTCCCCACTACGGTACGCGCCTTCGTTTTTTAATCGCGAGGAGAGTTCTGCATTTTCTTCCCTCGTCGACTCGCCTCAAATTGTGCGTGCCCACGCTGCTAAGCGCTCTCGGCAGTTGATCATTTTTGGCATTTTTGCACATAAAGTCAGATCTCACCACGGTGGGCATCGAACTCAAGGACCGACGCTACTCGTATTCGAGGGTAATGACTAGACCACCGGGGTGGCCGGATCACATCCCACCCTAACGAAACATGCGCTAGATCGTCATGCAGGTCATCAGCCGAGTCCCGCTCGGCAACATTTGAGCATATAGGCCACGCAGATCATAGAAAGACCAGGGGTCTGCTTCCCCTGACAGACATAGATCGATCATGAATAGGGATCTGTGATCTGCTCGATGCGTGGACGATTTCAAAAACCGGAGGCTAGATGACGGTTTCAAAAACCGCACGCGGTGAAGGTTTCATGGACGCGTGTTACTGGTCCCGGTTTGCGCATGGTTCGCGGCACGGTTCGCGGCACGGTTCGCGGCATGGTTCGCGAACCTATACGAGGTTCTCAACAAATGTGCGGTGTTTGAAAGTTTGGCAACAGCCCCGTGAATAGAAAGGCCTCCGTGTTTCCGACACGTTCGATACGTTTGCGGTAACACGCATGCTTGGTTTCGAAACCGGGGGCCGTCACGGTTTCAAAATCGGAGGCGGTGACGGTTTCAAGTTGCTGGAGGCAGTGGGGGGTACGTTTTGCTGGAGGTGATAACGGCTTCTAAACTGGAGTCGGCGACGGCAAAAAAAAAACGGAGGTTAGTGCCGGTTTGAAAGACGGAGGTGGTGGCGGTTTCAAAGCCGGAGCCCGCACGTAACGGTTTACCTGCCAGCGAGAACGATGGGCAGGGTTGCCGCTGCCTTAGGCGAATTACTACCGCAAAATCTATCCCACACGTCTTCAAAGCATTCTGTCCCTCCTAACGTGTGCGGTTCTACAGAAGGAAAGCCCAGCGAGGGTAAAAAAGAGGGAATAAAAGTCAAAATAGGGCGCGCGGAGGGAGCTGCGGGGGAGTCAGGAGCGAGTGAGAGAGCCGTTGACGCAGTGGTGGTCCTATTAATAGCGGTGTTGGAAGGCGGGCGCATAAAGGGGAGAGGGGGGGGATGGTGTGGATGGTCCCCCCCCCGCTCTACTCCGATCATCCCACTCCCCAATCCACCCCCCCCCTCCACTCCAACCCAATGCGTCCTCGCTGCCCCCGCCCCCCCCCGCTGCACCGTCTTCCCCCTCCCCCCCCCCCCTCCCCCCCTGTCTCCCCCTCTGCCCCGCCCGCTGTCGTCTACGAGCAGCTGAGTGCCAGCATGAGGGGCAAACAATCAAACATACTTGTATATTTCACGGCGGGACGGGACGGTAAATATTTGTTTTCGGCGGGGCGGGACGGTCAATATTTGTTTTCGGCGGGACGGAGCGGTATCACGACGGAACGGGAAGGTCTCACGACGGGCGGGCCGGGGCGGGACGGAATGGTGGAACGGTGGCTGGGCAGACCGCTTGCTCCGGAAGTTCTCTTTCCCCGTTGCAGTGCCAGCACGATTGTGAGATAAATAGTTTGCCGCGCTGATGCGTGCGCTCGCCAAGTAATCCCGAGGGGCAGGCAACTTTTTTGTCGCTACCGGGCGCTTCATGTGCTTTTTTCGAGCCCGGTGTCGGCTCAACCTCCGAGAAGCATTGCCACGCGGGCGACGTCTTGTGGAGCCTTCCGACCCTTGCCCCAAGAACGGTTGTCGTGCCAGCTCGCCCCTTTTCTGGCGGCTGTGTTTGCTGTGTGGTGCAGGTGTTTGGCTGTGTTGATGGCTGTGCATCTTGTGCTGCGGTGGAGGTGGCGGGGGTGGTGGGCGTTGGTGCTGGTGGGCGGTTGTGCTTGTGCTGGTGCTGGTTGGTTCGCCAAGGTTGTCAGGAATGCATCCATGGTGTTGGTTGGTATTCGGTGTCGGGCTGCTCGTGGCGGTGCTGGCGGCGGTGTTGAGGTGCCCGATGTCGTCGTTTGGTGGCTGGTGTTTCGTCAAATCGACTCTGCTGTACCTCGTGTTTGGTGATAGTTTGCGTTTTGCATGTTGTTTTTGTGATTTTTTGTTGTTGCAATAAACGTGCCAAAAAAGAAACAACAACGAAATACCACCGTGTAATCGAATAGTTTCATAATGAATACCAAGTAAATAAATAAGTATTTTTAAAAATCAAACTATTTTTTTTTTTCAAATGCACGTATTTCGAGCGATATCGTAATTACATTGCGGGAATATATCAGACAGAGGAGTGACCGTCACGGCATATTGACGTGACGGTAATGACGGTGACGGCGGGACGGGACGATAATGCCAGGCTGGTTGGCGTGACGGGGCGGTAAATAGAGTGTTTGTCGGCGGGACGGGACGGTAGATATATCTTTTCGCGACAGGACGGGACGGTAAATACACCTTTTCACTTCCTGGCAGGACGGGACGATAAAAGCAATATTTAACGACGGAACGGGACGAATATTCATTTTTTGACGGCGGGTCGGTGCGACGGGTCAAATTTTGAAGGCAGACGGGACGGTTTCAACGGTACATGGTTTCGTCGGCAGGACGGAACGGGACAGGGCCACGAGACTATTTTCGACGCGGTTTTATCGCCCCGTCCTGTCCCGCCGTTGCCGCCGATCCCAGTGGACGCAACTCTCAATAAGGTACATCCCGGGTCCCTTCAAATGGGTCAATACACTGACCCCCGGTTGTTCAACGCCACACACATTCCTAAAACGAGTCACATGCTCCCAAAGCGCAACAATACATGTTGCCACAACGGCAGCTTGCGCTGCCGGGGTTGTAACGAAGACCACTGATAGGGACAGCTTACGCTATACCTACAATGGGACCCGAAGGGTGCGCCAGCTAGCGTTGGGCTGCGAAAGCAACTGAGTTAAATCGACACACGACGCGTATGAAAATACGTGGAAGTGTGGTGAGCTAAAGCTTTATTTTTCCCCATCCGCCGGAGGATGAAAAAAAAAAAAAAAAAAAAAAAACATGTTGGCACATATGACAAGGGTCGTCGGTATATTAAGGACCTCTCCGTCCGGACGAACTGGGCCACCTCCTGCAGTAGCACATTTTTACTGTCAGGGATATAGTGCAACAGTTAGTGTCATACATACAGTAGAGGTCCCTCTATAGTGCCGGTTGAGTAGTGCCGGTTTCCCTCTATAGTGCCTGTGAAACCGATTGGCACAGACGGGAACCATCAGTGATGGCAGCATGCGGAGTAGTGTCGGTTGCCGCTATACTGCCGGTATTTCCCTCTATAGTGCACTCACCGGCACGATGGAGGGCCCACTGCTGCTGTAGTCTAATACCCTGGCATTAATTGTGGCGGTCACGCCGTCACATCGTCGCTTCAGCGGGGGGACTCTTCGACCTCTGACCCAGTCATCATCAATCAAACGAATCAAACACAAAAACCCCAAAAAGAGAAAACTTTGGAGCCTATATACTCCCATGATATATGCCCCTGCTCGGCACTATTTACGTTCAACAGCTATGATATATGCAAAGATGAGTTTCGACAAAATATTCGATCTCACAGCTGGAGTGTATTTTAATTTTTATAATATGCGTGTGTACCACTTTTGGTTTGCTTGTTTTTTTTTTCCCCCTGGGGTATTCTTTCACTCGAGAGTGACTGGAGCCTGTCCTGTGACACCACGGACTTGATTGTGCGAGTTAATGTGAGAACAACAACAACAAAGTTTTGGTATTGCATTGTTTATCATATCGCAGGAGTAGATGTCCCCTTCGGTAAGACGGTGGCGTGCAAGAGCAATATGACCGCCTTATAGAGGGAAGTCGCCTCATTGTCCATTCCTGATTATGAGTGCAATCAATTTCCCAGTCGCGCCACGCGATTTTGACCGCCTTGTTTAGGGATGCCGTCTTGCTCATACCGCCTTATTGGGGGACCCTTACCGTGCATGTTCAACGTATAGTGCACTATTCACCCAGTGTGTACCAGTCTGGGCCCAAGTGTAAGCCACGTTTAAACTGACGTGTACCCGATAAAAATCGATTATTTTTCGACCCAGCAGAATGATAAGGAGCTGTATACTCACTCCATGCCAATAAAGAACATTGAATCAATCAATGTGGCCCAAACTAGCGACCATTTTTTACTTTGAGGGGTCCGGGGGTCTACCGGTAGTTGGTGGAGGAGAAGGTCTATGACATGGCGCCATGACTGCAGTTGTTATCAATAGCTAGCTCTACGCAGCAGTTCGTAGCAGTAGCTCTACACAGTAGTATTATCAGTAACAGCTGTGATGGTGCATGAAGATGCCTGCCACTATTGATGCGTGTAAAAAGGCGGTGGATGATGAGAGACGCTGATAATCTGGAAACAACTGATGCCCGACGCCCCCCCTCGCCGCTTGAACGGTGTTCCGTCTGGAAAATGATGCGTGGTCAATGGCCAAATGACCAAGACCAACTTAAACAACTAAGCATGGCATGCAGCAAATGAGCACGCCCCCCCCGACCCGCACCCTTCCCCCACGACATGCGCCACACCTGTCTGGTGGTGTTAGAAGGTTAGGAATACGTTAGTTAAAGAGCAATGGTGAAATGGGGGTATACCCCCTCCAGTTTCAGCCCAGCAGACCCGCGGAAGAGGTGTGCGCGCGTACCCCAACCTGCCTCAAATTCCATTCTGGCGTGCTGGCAAGACGCCTGCAGCCCAGATGCCGAGAACGCACACCCTCTCTTGCTCTGGATCACGTTATTGGGGCTGTGACGGTGCTGTGGCGTAGGAGGAGGCATAAGCGTTCCCCCTTTTGATAACAAGTTGGGCGGGGGAGGGGGTTACCCCCACAATTCCACTGTATTTACGTGCGATCCATTCGTCGCCATCATTTCCCCCCACTTGACCAAAATTATCCCCCCGTTTGACCACTTCGGATAGCCCGACGTACTCTCTCGTGCTCTCGAGCACGTTATTGGGGCTGTGACGGTGCTGTGGCGTAGGAGGAGGCATAAGCGTTCCCCCTTTTGATGACAAGTTGGGCGGGAGGGGGGTACCCCCACAATTCCACTGTATTTATGTGCAATCCGTTCGTCACCATCATTTTCCCCCCACTTGACCAAAAACATCCCCCCGTTTTGACCACTTCGGATAACCCGACGTTTGGTTGAAAAACGCGGGGGAAAATACCCCTTTTTTGGCCGTTGCCCATCCAGCAAGTATCAAAGCACAAGGTGACTGCTACGCGGATGCAGAGCATCTCCTGCCAGGTTTACGGATTGGGCAGGCCGTTGAAGATAGAAGAAGAGCTACATTATCCAGTTCGGGTTGCGAAGAGGTCTGATCGAAGGCTCGCCTAAAGGCTCGCCTTGAACCCCAGTGTTCCTATCCAAAGAACCCTCTACAAGCCATGCTATAACATGTAGTTCGTTACCGTATATGTTATCCTGTTCCTGAACTATTACCGGCTGCCCAGGGAAATACCACAGCATTAGCCCACCCTGACCAGTCGTGTAGAAGCAGCAATATGGGAGATTCGGGGAAATACCGGTTCCGCGAACTAGAACACGAGTGCACGGTTCCTCAAAACCGCGCATCCTACACCTGCCTCTAAACATCGAGGCTATGATGCTGTGAGGAAACTCCAAGAAGGGGAAAAACATTGGAGCCTATCCGTAGTGGATCAGAGAAACGCCAAGAGCCGAAATCAAAGCCACACCACCAGCAGGGGCGGGGGGAGGGGGTGTACTCATGGGGAAGGGGGGAGGGGAGGGCGTACTCATTTGCTGCTTGCTTTAGTCATTAAACCATTAATCACGCAGCCCTTTCGAGACGGAGCACCGTTGTTACTCCGAGTGGAGACACACGCGAAAAAATGAAAATCCTATTCCCGCCACATACCTGGCAAAGGGAGGAGGGGGATCGAAAATGTACCGCTGAAAAGGTAGAACACGCAAAAACACATCGTCCTGTGCCAGCAGCCAGATTACGCAGACCACCCCCGGCTCTCGGCGGGGGGGGGGGGCGGGATGACGAAAGAGGAAAGTGACAAGGAAAGCACGGTCCTGTGCCGTGGTATGATCGACCAGACTGTGATACCTAAACCACCTCCGGCTGTCAGCCGAAGGGGATCGGCAAGACGAAAAAAGAAAAGGACGCGGTTTTGTCAACCCCCAAAGGTAGTGCCATCGCTGCATTAGTTCACACAGTTTTACAGTTCGCGTCCGAACCGCAGGTTTCGAGCCATGCCCCTGTCGTTGGCCGCTAAGTTAGGATGGTTGAGAGTTTTCCAATGTCGTTTGGGTTGGGGAAAAATGTAAAAACAACGTTGAAACCGACGAACTTCATAACCCAAGGCCAACCAGCCGACAAAAAAACTAGGTTAGAAATTGATAAAAATGTCAGGAACCGTTTTTTTCTAACCCAATTTTTCGTCGATTTTTTGGTGGGTGTTAGTTGGTCTTGGATCGTGACGTTCGACCGTTTTCAATGCTAAAATCTTGTATGTTTTCCCACCAAAAATCAACAGCTCGCAAGCACCGTACTGTCGCGCTAATTGTGTCGTTGGCCGCTATGCTGTAATAAAGTCTCAACAGGGCTACAATAGTGCTTATTACATTATCCCTGCCGGCCCTGCAGCCGTTTCACCGGACGGCTACACCCCGAGGCGACAGAGGTTTACGTTGCTGGGGAGCGGCGGCTGCATAGTAGTCCTGCTGCTCCCGTGGCTGACGGCCTCAACGAGGTGAGCAGACACAATAAACCAAATTGCCACATCAAGAGGCGACAGAAACTCTCGCTGGCGGCGAGCGGCGGCGATATAGTGTAGTCCTCCTGGTCGCGTGTCTGTTTGGCGTACACGAGACGAGGTGACACAAGCCAGCAGGATGCCGCCAAAGGGAAGTGTTGGATGAAATGAGGCTCGAATGTGCGTCGCCGTTAGCGTGCCGTCACGCGGGAGGGGTTAATCAAACGCTCTTAGAAGTCAAGAGGGCAAAAATGACCGAAATAAAAAATGACGCAATCAAAACGACGAATCAAAGTGACGAACCAAAACGACGGCATAAAAATAAACGACGAATCGAAACGACGATGCATCACCATGACGAAATCGAAATGACCAATCAAAACGACGAATGAAAATGACGAATCGCAGTAGTGACGATTATAGCATCGGCCACTGGAAGCAGCCCGAGCTGCCGGGGCACGGCGTGTGTTCGAACGGCGGTGTATGGAGCTGCACCCGTAGCATGCTACGATAGAAGAGTTTACGGGTAACTCGAAACTTTTCTGCGGCTCCTCATGAAAAAGAGCTCTTCTCACCTCACTCATTCACTGACCTAGACCAAAACGAACGCGCGCCCCGGGGAATCCATTATCCAACGGCCTAGATATTGAAGGTAAAACACAATAATATCAGTATATCTGAATGGTATTGGGTAGTTTGCTAGTCAAGAAGGAAAAATGTACCCTTCATTAGACAGTCCTTCCAGCAAGTATGGAAATCCAATAAGCCGGATAGTCAACACCTGCGGGAAACAACATTTGTTAGTTCGACTTATATCTAGTTGGTGACTCATGTAGTGCCGACTCACAGCTCAGTTATCTCCAACGGCCTAGATATCGAACGCAAAACACAATTCATACCACCAGTGTATGTCTGAATGATATTGGGTAATTTGCCATTCTAAATGTCTATTAATAGAGTCGTTCTACGGTAGCCCCCCCAACTTTTCTTTAACGAAATCGCCGGTTTTGAAACCAGCTCCCGGCCGTACCTCCTGAAACGCGGTGCCCCTTGCCACCCCGACGTCCTCGTTCGATAGTACCAGTAGTTCCTTGCAAACAACAAAACATATGGAGACTATTTTTTAATAGTGCCCTTCCTCGTGTCGAGCAGCCATGAAACGTTCGTCAAAGAAAAAATCGCTGTTTTTTGGGGGGGGGCTATCGTAGAGTCAGTCTGCAGTGCAAATCGAGGAGCCTCGTCAGTCACAAATGTTATCGGCAAAAACTGCCATGATAGTGCTAGCGCTACTCACCCTATCGTAGCCCCCTTCGTCCCATGCGAAAAGCATGGCGGAGGCACGTGGACAGGACGGGACGGGGCCACGGGACGGGTCCCGCTTCACGCTCTTACCTAGACGCTTGGTAATATCCACACGACGGACAGGTCAGATCTCCATTCATGATCTAGAAAAAGTCTTCCAGGGCGGTTGTTTCTCTGGTGTATCTATGTATCGGCATGATCTGCGTGGCCTATAGCTCATGTTGCCGGGTGGGAGCGGTATGACCTGCATGACCTCGCACATAATTCCTGTGGGTTTGATCTGTGCTATACCGCACAGATATTCTTGCACAGCATATCATATAGACAGATACAGGATCAAAGTTAATGATCTGTATGATCTAGATCGTGATCTATCTGTGGTAATTTAGCACCTACTCGTCTTTTTCTTGGTTGTTATATAATTAATCCCATACGGCGTAGCCTCTTTCGAACTGCACCCACCCGCGTTTGTTGGGGACAAGCTACTTAGAATTAGTATGGCGTAAGGTTTTGCAGTCCCGTAAGGGTTAACTTAACGTGGCAGCAAAACACCCTTTCCATTGTCAGCGAAAACGCAAGAGGAGTTAAAAGCCACAGCACGCACCCTTTAATGGCAGACCCGCGCCCGGCAGGCAGCGAGGAGACGTGGGGGCCACGCTTTTAGCTAGAAACCCCGCCCGAAGAACGCCCCGAATTTTGGTTGAAAACCTCCTCTTTCTACGTCTTTTTGGAGGGAGGCGATAATCTCTGCGGCCGTGGCGGCCAGACCGCGGCCGCATGCTGTGCTGGCGAGTGCTGTCAGGTTAGGGGACAGGAGGCTCAACCGTGGCGCCCGGACGATGAATACCTCTCCCAGGAGCTATTTGATATCATCAGCTGCCCCAAAGTACTCTGTCGGGCCCCGACAACGATCGCCAGTGATTTGCGCACCTCCGTTCCATCACTCACACACCGACATAGGGCGGGGGAAATTCGGCTGGGTCATGGCATAAGCTTTCTGGCCGAGAATGGTCGATAAGCCGGACGCGTTCACATCGACGTTCTGGTGTATCTTTTTCTTCTTGCAGGCGAGCGCCACCGCGCTGGTGGGAAAGTGTTGATCGGGTTTGGGTGGACATGTTGTACAGGCGGCTGATCACCGCAGGGGCTATATGCGGCAGTGGCGGCCGCGGTTGGAAAAGGTCAACCGAAGGGTGAGGCAGTTGGGGGTGGCTTTTCCCGAAATCGTATTGTAGAGCACGTGGGATTGTAGGCAAAATGGCTACGAGACAGGCGAGGCAACTGGCTCGTTGTCACCGATTGCTTCAATTGTCCAACACGGTCAACAGGGGGTCATTGCTGGCAGAGGTGGCCCACTGTTGTATACCGCGCTGACACCGTTTGAGGCCAAGTGCTATGATGCGAAACCAACGGGCTTGCGTCTTGGGATGGACTTTGGGGGGACCCGGACGATCGTTTACTCCGGCAGGGTCCAGCAGGAGGACCTACCCCCTAAGGAGCCGACGGTGCTCTGCCTGCCGTTTTCGGCCAAGGTTGAACCGCTTCCGAGAGAAGTTCGAGGAAGAAGAAGGGGAAGCCTTCGCCTTTACACGGGACGGCATCTTCTCTCTCGTAGTAATGGCGGGCCACGACCAATACGATTTGAGCGCATACCTTCCTCCGGCGCGCGAGCTAGACGAGATCGACATCATTGCCAATCCCGAAAAAAAGGCGGTGGTCCTGCCCACGGAAGGACACACGCCGGCGACGCGAGAAATTCCGCTTATTTGAAAGTGCTGACGTTCGTATTGCTAAAGAACGAGAGGTGGTGGTGGCGAGTGACGGAGGCGTGGATTGCCTTGCGCGCGTCGTCGCTCACATGTGCCAGGTAAGCAAGCGGCGGCTCACATCGCCATCTAACCCCCTGGGCAGAGGACAGGCTACGAAATACCTTGAGCGGATCCTGGACACGAGTTTTGTCCCTCGAAGCATGCAGGAGGGCAGATGACAGGACGCAGCGGGCGTACGAACAAAGTTTAAGTTAGCGTGGGGGCGGGGAGGGGGCACAACTGTGCTTCCAGGAAGCAATGTCCAAGTGATCGACTAACGTAGCAACCTCTTACAGACGGAGGTTCCTAATGGTGCCAGTTCAATAGTGCCACTGCTCTCTATATAGTGCCGGCGAAATCGCTTGTCACTACTAGAACTCGCCATAGCAACCCTGCTCCTAGTAGTGCCGGTGCCCTGAATAGTGCCGGTATAATGGGCTGGCACACACCGGTACTGTTGGGAGCTCCCCACTGCATTACCAAGCCCAAGCGCGCGTTTCCACGGGGGGTTGAGGGTTGGGGCTGCCGCCGGCGGAAGCGAGGAGGACGTCCGCTTTTATTGGGAGCAGGGTTGGGGTCTTACGGGAGGTTTGGGTCGACCTTGCCAGCCCGCCGCAAAACTATAAGCAATGCGGTGGCTCCCTGAACCGAGCGCATTGCCCAGTTCGGGATGAGCCTACGGGAGATTCGTGGCACATGAGGGATCAACGAAAAAAACTTGGGACAAACCTACGTGAGGTTATTGGCACATCGGGGGCCACAAAGGAAGCGATTGCTGGCATCGTCCGCGACTTTCGGTTGGACTGGGGTCTTGGAGCAGAGGGAGACGAAGCCGCCCCAAGCTCCCGACAGATTGGCATACTGGTGGCACGTGACGCGGCCAACACTGGCTCACGGAAAGCCCAACATAAGTTGGGCAAGATGGCCAACAGGGGCCGTCACGTCGCGCACACGGCGTCTTTGAGTCAGTCACCAGCACGGCACGGCCGCCGGAACCGGACAACCAGCTTGGGAGGATGGACGCAAACAAGATAGTTCGTCAGGGCTCGCTGCAGGAGTCTGGAAGGGGTAGGAGCTACCGCCTGCCTCCGGGCACGGCCAATCGACTCGCTCTGAGTCGTGCCCGATTCAGAGCACGTGGGCATGGGGAGGAGGGTGCTTGGAATCGAGGAACATACGGCGGCGACGTGCCCCTATGCGAGGCAATCAACGTGGGCACGCGGTACGCACACATCTGCCCTAGAGCCGAGGCGCAGGCGAACCAGCGCCAGCCGCTCCTCCACGCGATCTCCATGGCTTAGGGGGCTTCGCGTGTAGTTACCCGCTCACTCTAAAGGCCAAACGGCTCGGGGTCCCTCTTCGAGTCGAAAGTGG
This sequence comes from Undaria pinnatifida, assembly GCA_012845835.1. Taxonomy (NCBI): domain Eukaryota; class Phaeophyceae; order Laminariales; family Alariaceae; genus Undaria; species Undaria pinnatifida. Next base: position 3,146,051 of record JABAKD010000012.1, on the reverse strand, counting down.
GGGCCCTTCACGGCGGAATGGTCATCACCATTGGGAGAGGAGACCTTCGGGATGCGGCAAAAAACCCAAGATATCGCGACAAGGCCATTCTACTGGATGTCAAACATAAAACGAAGACCCGCAAGCAAGCGCGGGTATACGTGCGAGGAAGCAGCTTCGTCCAAGACGGAGCAGCTGCCTCTACCTACCGAGGAGCAGAGTCACGCACACGCCACTTTCGCCGTGGAGATCTTTGGGCGCCTTGGGGTAGAGGGTAGCAGCTTTCCATTGATCTACTCGAGGTGAGCGTGTTGGGGGGAAGCGACGGAGGGTCCATGGCGAAGAAACATGGCATGCAGGTGGGGGCGTTATAGATCGTCTCCCCGTGGCCACACAGGCCGCGATTTCGCGGACGATGTCCCGGTTCAAAGTGCAGCGTCGACACCGTCAAGAGATTCGGCGGAGCAAGGGGGGGGGTGTGTGTGACAGGAGTGCAACCATGGTGGAGCATGGCGCGTGTGGACACGCCTTGGGGTTGAGGCATCATAGACATACTTTCAAATATCTCTCGGCAAGCGATTTGTCTTTGAATCACTTGATTGCAAGGCCCTGCTTCACTCTCGACGCCCCCACCCGGAACATGCCTGCGTCAATCCTCTTTTCGGAGAACTCTCCTGGCGTCTTTCGCTACGTTCCTTGCTTTCTTCCCCTTCGTGTACTTCGGGACCGCCCAAAACAAACTTCAACAAGACAAAATCTCCAGCACTGCTTCAAGATAAATTCGTCGAACTCACAGCTGACGTCGTTAGAATATTTTTTGTAAGATATCGCCCCACTTATTTAAATATTTTTCAATAAAAAATTTTCATTACACTAAAACCAAGTTTTCTTCAGAAAGACGGTAAAAGGTACAAAATGGATCTTCAACACCCGACGAGTCAGAGCCCCAAAGGAGTAAACAATGAGCACGGTGGTATGTTAAGGACTTAGTGTAGTATTAGTCCGTTTGACCACTTGCAAAAGGTTAACCGATAGCTTAACCAAACTGAGCCTTATAACACTCCTCCCCCCTGAAACGGCGGGATAGCAGGTCGGCCGGATATACGGGCGGACCTGTCAATTTATCCAAGCCGTTTCATTTCCTGGGTATACCGGGGAGAGTATTTAGCAAGTTCGACATGGGGAAAATCTTAGAAAGTTTATTCGGTGGATGTGGGATTTGAACCCACGATGTTAAGATACGGCCTCGGAAGGCCTGTAATTATCCGAATTTGAGATCATTTGGATGGGTTTCGTATGATAAGGTTAGCGTTTTATGTTCGGGATAGGTAGGAAATAGATCGGAGGCATGTGCCTCCGATCTCAGAAGCTATCCGGGTCTGGTGGAATCGAATAAAGCAACGTCTCTACGAAGGAAAAGAAAGTGAGTACGAGTACTCTCCGAGGACCTGCTCAATTGGCAGACCTGCAGGGGGCACTCTGTGTCCCCCCTATAACTTTACATGTGGCGTCGCCGGCAGGACAGAAAAAAAAATAAAACCCATGGTCCTGCCGACGACGCCATTTGTTAAGGACTTAGTGTGGAATTTATTAGTCCGTTTGGCCACTTACTTGCAAAAAAAGGTTAACCGATAGCTTACCCAAACTAAGCCTTATAACAGGTAGCCGTTCCTACGCTAAATTCAAAAGGAAAAGTCCCGATAAACGAATTACAGTCAGTATACTCGTAGTAAGGTGCTAAGAGTTTGCCCCAATACGTACGTGCACACGCGCTTTTGTCGTCCGGGCTGTTTTCAGTTTTCACGGAGCATGGCGTCGGAACTCCTGGCATTACCAAAGTCGCCCGTTTGCATCTGCCATCAATCGTGAACCTCTCTGTTCGCTTCACATACATAAGTTGACTTGTATTTTTTTTTTATTCCTTAGCGAGCGTGGCGGGCGACGAATAATGTACCGCCCGCGGAGAAAGCTTTGTACATTCATCATACACTCGCACATACTGCTGCTCCCTTGTATACCGATGGTCATCATCGTCACTGCATCGATCATTATTACCCACACATTTACTTCATTTTCTGCATGCATGTAGTTGTACGTTGGCGGGCACGTACACGACGTACTTATATTATTATACCTGGTACGTACCGGCGACGCGGTTCATGACCAGGGTATGTAGACTAAGCAGTTCGCATGTATATATATTGCCTGGTATATATGTTCAAGTTTTTCAAGCAGTAGTCCACTGGTGGGTAAAGTCTATCTGTCTCTGTGTGGGCGCTATGAACTGGATGCACCACCCCGAATATAGCTGCCACGCCGTAAGATAGACCGTCTTCCCGCTGTTGTTTGCGTCATCCCAGCCAACAGGCGCGCCGCGTCGCCTCTCTCAGTCTGGCTTCTTTTGCTGCTCAAAAGATACACTACGCAAGACGAAATGTTCATTATCCGGAGCTACATTCCATAATCCACATTTACTTGTTGCCTGTCGTATCATACATATTTCGTTCATATTTCATGAGTCTTGAGTGTAGTATTAATCTATTGCAACAGGTCTGAAGCCTCTCTGCGTGATACGTACCTAGTATCATATACAGAGTACTCAGCTCAATAATGACTGGAGCCTGTCCTGTGACCACGGACTTGATTATTATGCGAGTTAATGTGAAAACAACCACAACAACAACTCTCGTCTCTGTGTAGCTACGTGGAACGTATACTGTAAATATATACGATACTGTCGACACGCACGTATTTATTGGTACATACCGGTAGTTTGTAACCTCTCTTGCTGTTTATGTAGTCTTGCGGTCCTGCTATTGTTGCCCACGCGCTGTTCCCAAGGGCCCAAGGATCTCTGTATCCTCATGTAGGAGTGGTGGTCTGCCGTCCACGCATCATGAAACTACATGGAACGAAGGGTGAAATCGACCAAATCCACAACGAAAACAGCGCGGTGAAGTTAAAGATTCGCAAAATCAGAACCAAACAAATAGACCCAAAAAGCGGAGACAAAAAAGCGGGAAAAAGGACCAAAATGAGAATATTCAACGCAAAACTCTTTGAAAATAAAGTTTAAGTTTCTAATTAATTTCTGTCGATTCGGGACTGTTGAATGTTAAAACGCAATAAACGCATCAATATTTTTACGTATCGTACGTAAAATTGCACTGAAGTTATACGTTTCACTTGTTGTTTGAGTCAATGATGAAACGAACGTGGTGCAGAATCAGCATCCAGAATAAACGTTATCTCCCTGTATACACGCAAGTTAAATATACGAAAATGTACCATTGGTACATAGCATTAGGCATCAAAACGAAGCAACTTTCCACTTTCTTCTTTTGTTAGGCGACGCCGCTACACGGCCGTGAGCGTATCAGCTCTCCGGTCCGCGCCTATCGCGCGGCTTAGAGCAGTATTTTCCCTGGCAAGCACACACGCACGCCTGATAAACGACAGCGGGCGACATCACACTACTCACGCTTGCTGTGCTCGTCGTGCTTCCCCGGACTGTCGGCGAGATTCCAGCCGGGAAATAGAGTCGCCGCTTATTAAAAGTTAAAAGTTCGACTTCGGGAGTAGTTTTGTGGACGGGTCTCGCGCGGGGAGCCGCTGGAGGGAGGGAGGAGAGCTTGGGGTCTTCACAGAGTGGGTCAGTTTGTGTGGGTGTATTTCCTGGTATTGCATAGTGCATATGGAGAGGTTTACAACGACTCTTACTGGCCTTACGAAGTATTGTTGCAGGTTGCTCTCCTTGTTCTTCGGGTGCGTGCGCTCTTGTTTTCGTGCTGCGTAAGCGTGCATGCATTCACAGCAGAAGCAGCGGCAGCAGCAGCAACGACCTAACTGCTGTTGCTTGCAAACTGGTTGCATGCTCTCGTGTGGTGCTGCCATGCCCTCACACGCCCGCCCCAGCCCCTCAGCTAGCCGGAGACTAGCATCTCGTATGATCCATCCTATAATTTCGCAGCACAAGACAACAAACAACGCAAGAGTCGTGTTGTTGCACACTTTGGTGTCGGAGATCGTCTATCGCTGGCGATAGTAGGCAGCAAGCACCACCCGAGCACCCGCCCCTATCCGTTCGAGCTCGGACATCGTCTGCTCGGGGAAGGGCCAGGAGCTCCTCGCACCACATGGCACCGATGACCACTACTGCTGCAGCTGCAAGCAGTTTGTTCTGCTGGGGCTCCTCCGCCCGCCGCAACATCGAGTTTGCCTTTTCGTGCCTCTTGTGCGTGTATGTGTATGTTCTGACTAAAGAAAATAAAATCGCGCACCACACACGCACCCACCCACACCCACCCCACTCAAGAAGTCAGTCCTTTAGGTGATGGTGTAGTGTTCTTGCTGCTGCTGCTGCTGTTGTTGGTGTTGGTGTTGTTGGTGGTTGTTGTTGGTTGTTGGTACTGCTGTTCGTTGTTCTACGCCAACACGCTAATCAACACAGCAAGAGGCAATACGTGCGCAGGCAGCATCAGCGCTACAAGCAGTGCTATTCACACAGCAGTGATGGCTGTTGGAATACGAGCCGCTCTTTTGCTGTGAAGACACAGCACGATGCTGCTGTACCAGTAAACGCGGAATTGCCTGCTTTGCAACGCACCTTTGTGATCGTACCCGCCCCTCCTCGCTCTCCCGGTGTGGGTACGTTGGGGGTAACGGGTGGGGGCGGAAGGCGAGATGATGGTACAAACTCGGCTGGCCTGTTTTTCGTCTAGTTTTTTTTCAGCAAACAGAGGTTGTTGTTGTTCACAGTATAACCAAGCCGCCCCCTCTGCCTTTTCTGTACGAGTGCCGGTACATCCCCTCCCCTCTCCACGTCTCGTACGCATACCATACGCGAAGGTTGAGCTCGTGATCTAGGAAGGTGTTGGTGTTGTTTTGTTTGGGCAGGAATAGGTTCGATCGCCGATGGGGTGGAACATTCGACCATCTCAAATCTTGATCGATGCTCGCGAGAATCGATTCTTGAATCGATTTCAATAATCCAACCGATCGCTCAACCGGCCGATGCTATGTCGGACTACGTCGTATTCATGTAATGATATCGTAGTGATTTACAGCCGCAGTATTAATACTTCTAAGTAGTAGTTATTTTTGTTCCCGCATTCATCTCGCATAATCAAGTCCGTGGTCACAGGACAGGCTCCAGCCACTCTGTGTGTGGAGTATAATACCCCAGTGGAAAAAAAGCACCATCAGGCCGCGTCTTAACCGATCTGTTCTTATTAATTGATTGTTTTTTTTTGTATACGATATTGATTGAACAGTTGGTCGATTGTAATAATACGCTCAATCTTTCTGGTACTGATTGATGATAGATGATGCATTCTCTACGTCGCATTTTTTGTTTCGTGCGCGAAAACAAAATAACAAAACATGCAACAACACGCAGCACCATGAAAGAACAAAGAGTCCGCGGGTCACCCTTCTATTTCCCGGCTTGCTCTCTCCCCTAGTTAGACCTATATACATCATACCGTTCGAGCATCTACCGATTGTATTATTAATATCAGATGAACAGCAGTAAATACTGTTGTTACTAAGTACCTGCCAGGTGCATCATGTTTAATTACCAGGTGATAGCGGGCGTCCCCGGTGTATCACATTATACTGGTATTGATATTTCCACCCGTCTACATCCAGCACGACCAGTGTCGGCGCTGATGCCTCTCATGGAGAGACAAGCTCTGTGATCACAGTGTATTAGACACATGGATACACATTGCAAATACACCCGACCTAGCAAGGTGATTTTTCCGGTGGTTCAAAGCCGCGTAACTGCTTTTGAGGTCGAGGTTTTAGGTTCGAGCTCCGCATGGGGCTCTTTCAAATTGACGCGCCGAACTATGCTCGTGATGCCCGAGTTGGCGAAATTCGATCCAAATTTACTAGCATAAACAACACAAAACTGAAAAGTGGGAATTCTAAACCCCACAATATGCGCGATGAAAATAAAGGCACGCACATTATTATATACCGGGGGGTGAAGGGGAGACACCTATGACCACGGCTTGGCCAGAAGGTCTCGCTGAAGGTAAAACCTCTCATCAGTTGAGCTGGAGAGTATAAGTGAAAAAAAGAAAAGGTGATGAGTTGAGTGTTGACAATTGACAGGCCAAGGTACGACTACGACTCCAGTACGCCTTCCGCATCCTCCCGCCTCCCGCCTCGAATCTTGCGAATCTTAAGTAGAAACCCCCTCCTCAAAGAACGAGGGAGGGCAGCTTCTAATAGGCTACGAAGCAGACGGTATGGACAATATAGCATAGCCCCAAGGGCTACTACTCTAGATTTACTCCGGGTACATTGTATGCGCACAAGACAGCATGACTCTCCCGCCCCCCGCTCTGCCCCCCCTTCTTTCCTGCACAGGCATCCCGACCTAGTAGTGGCGTCGGCGACACGCAGAGAAGCCGAGCAAATACTCACGCTGGGCAAGGCTAGTACGCGAAATGCCGTCATCGTGGGCGACCTCGGCAGACTTCCCCCCCCGCGACGGCGGACGGTCCCAGCCTGTCGCCAGGGGCAGAACAGCGACAATCACCCGACGACTCTCTTCTGAGGACATCAACAACGACCACGACCACGACGACAATGACGCCAGCAGCAGCAACCTCCGCGGCAGCCGCAGCCTGTCGCGGCCTAGGACTACCGTCGCCGAAGCGGTATCTTCCCGCGCGGAGAGCGTGGGAAGCCGGAACGGGTACCACACCGGGGATGGTGGAGGTGGTTCCTCTAGAGGGGTCAGGTTTAGCGAAGATGACTCCGTTAGCAGGCCAGGCGACAATTCTGCTGGTGGCAGCGGCTCCGAGGGTGGGTACTACTACAGCAACGGCAACAATAAAAGCAGCAGCAGCAAGAAGGGCAAGGGTAAAAAGTCTAGCAAGGACGGGGAAGAAGGCGGGTTCTATTACTCTCACGGTAACGACGGCGGCTACAGAAAGAGTCTCAAAACCCCGGGGGGGTACTACTACAGCAAGGGCGGGCCTCCGGGAAGTGCTTCGGCTAATGAGGGGTCGTGTTCGGATGACGACGGAAGCCGTAGTAGTGGCGGGGTTGGCGGCGGGGGCGGGGGCGGGGGTGGCGGTGGGCAACAGCGACAATCGCAGCAGCAGCAGCAGCCCTCAAAGTCTTCCCTATCTGGGTCTTTGATGTCAATGCGCCGAGGAAGAGGCAGAACCCCTTCTTCTGCTTCCACGTCAGCTTCATCCACGGATTGGCAACCTTTGCACGTTGCTGGGTTAGCGGAAAGCAGCAACGGCGGAGGCGGTGGCGGGGGGGGGGGGTGGGGGGGGGGGTAATCAGGTTCAGGAGCGGGGGCGTGGCGCGGGTAGGGGGAGAGGGGGTTTTGATGGTGTTAGCGATGGAGGGAGCGGCGGTGTGTCGAGCGACGCTAAAGACGGAAACGGCGGCGGTGGCAACGGCAAAAAAAGCCGATGGAGATGTGAGTGGTGCGGGCTTTCGCGGAGTCGTATTTACATTGTTTTTGTTTTATTTGTTTGTTTGTTTGGTTTGTTTTTGATTCTGTTTTTTTGCTCTTTGATGCTTTGCTCCATGTTTTTACAAAAATTACAAATACTTCGTCTTTTGAGTTGGATCAAAGCTTAGATGGCTTTGTTCGTTTCAGTTCTTTCAGTCGTTCTGTCTTGGGTCCCGTCCAAGATCGCTTTCAGCCCTTCGTGGCGTATTTCTGTGTGTTTCTGATGCATTATCATGCGAATTCACCACCTTTCTGTTTTTTTTTCTCCTGTTCCTTGGGGCTTGTTTTTTTCTTGGAAATCTACGAGCTTGCGGTACCTGTGTATATATCACAAATGCATACCAGAGGTAGCTCATCGCCATATATATATTTTTTTTTTCACACTTCTACTTTCCAGCTTCTGGACAAGCCGTGGTCACAGGTGTCGTCCCTTCTTCCCTCCGGTTCTTGCCTTGCAATTTTTATCGCGCATAGGGTTCAGCAATCCCACTGCTCGTCGAATTTTCATCGAGTGTTAGTGTTGCTAACGCACGCTCTCGCGTTTTCCGCAAGTCAATTTGTGCACAAGAAAAAGTCCCCACGAATTATACGAGTATGCACTCTTGGGGATTCGAACTCACGAAACTGACCTATACCAGGCTCGAGGATAACCTGATACGCCACCGGGGCGACCGGGTTGCCATATTGTAACCTAGGCCGGGGCCACCGAAGGGAACACGTACCGCATATCCTCATGTATACCACACGCATCGTCGTGGTCCCTTATTAGCTCGTTACGTAGTGCGGTGGCTTGCCAGACGACAATAACTGCACTATAGTGGCACCCCGCACTATCACCGTACTGCAGCGGCACCCCCACTACCACTATCACGGTATATTGGAGTACTCTCTATTAATAGGACGAGGTCGGGACAAACCAATTCTGACGGCACTAAAACAAGGGAAGGGCCCCGCACTAAATAGAAGGGTACCGCACTATTATGAAAGGCGGGAGGGACCATGACTCCTGTTATGTTATATTACATGATAAAGCAATGGAAAGAACGAGGGAAACAGGACGGTGTTATAAGGCTCAGTTTGGGTAAGCTATTGGTTAACCTTTTGCGAGTGGTCAAACGGACTAATACCCCACAAATACCCCAACAAATGGCGTCGTCGGCAGGACAGAAAGAAAACTGCTACGATAGACGTGCACCACTTTTTTTCTGAGCTTCCTCGATGTAGGAGCTTAGGACATCTCCCTAAAACAGATTTGTAAAAAACCGAAACTGCTACAAGTACCGGATAGACAAATCAATCCCTTGGCCTAGGTATTCAGCTAAAATCACGCTAAAAAACACGTGGCTTACTTCCGACGATTTTGGGTTAACCCCTGTACAATCCCCAAACCCCTCTCCATTCTAATTCCAAGTAATTTGTCCCCCCAAAACGGGTTTCCGGTTGTAAAGGCGTCAAGGAGCCCCGTCATTCAGAGACCATTTCAGACGAAAAATGCCCACCCTCTATCGTAGCACGCGTCTTTTTCATCCTTTTTCGGTGATGGTCTTGGTGGTGGAGGTATTATTAAAAATCCATTATGTGTAGTTTCCACACACTGGTGGGGGTCCTTCCAACGCACACCGTCGGGCCCATGCCAACGCACACTGAAGAGCGTCCCGGGGGGGGTTCGGGGGGGGGCGCGTCACCCCCCCCCGACACTGCTAGTAGCATCCAAGCACCGTTCGGCTGCCCTGCCAACCCAGCGCTGGTGGGGCATTTGGGACGCACACTGCACACACAACACACACAACACACAACACACATAACGAAAATAGTTCACTTCGTTGTGCCCTGGGCTGCAGAAAAAAACTCCCCTCCCGAATACCGCCTCGTCCTTACAAAACCAAAAATTTAAACGGCCTGGCGAAACATTTTGAGGGTGGGACAGACTCCGACAAAGAATAACCAATCAGATTGCGCATTCACGACAAAGAATCGGCAAAGAACGACAAATAATTAAACTTGTTAACACTCGTAGTGTGCTGTTTTTGGTGTTTCGTTCGAGGGAACAACCTAAGCAACCGCAGGCTGCAACCGCAGACAGCAGCAGCCCCAGGCGGACCCCTTGGAGTAGGAGTGGGAGCGCTATTTAGAAAAATTGCGCTGGGATGTAACATTATTGGCATTGGATGGATGGTTCATTCTGCCGTCTGTATGATTATAGTTGGGCGGAACTATATACCGGGTATGACATTGTTAATTGATTACTTGCCAAATGGACGGCGGTGGCTGGGCGTCGGGGTCTTGTATTCTATATACTACTGGTGTATACCAATTTGGTTGGTACGTGGTACTTTTTATGCTCGCGCCTACACCTGGTGCGATGTGATACGCGGGTCTGCTACATCAGTACCTGGTACATATTTCTATTACGGTCATGTATGTAGACTACTAGTACTAAACTGCGAGAGATGGACAGACTGCTTTACCATACCAGGATAAACTTGAATAAATTATCGATGTTTATGTTGGTGCTACTTACCACCGGCATAGAATGCTGCCGTATGTAGGGTGTATATATATCATATGCTCGAAATCGAGAAGAACGCGCCAGGAGTACTAAATTCTGCGTACTTGTAGCGACAGACAGCTAGGAGCACGGCAGCGAAAGCGGGGCATGGTGTCGAGAGTGAGTGACGTTGGGCGCTGACGCTGACCGCCCTTTCCGACGAGGGTCACGAGTCACGAAGTGTCGAAGGTTTTTACAAGAGGCTTATTGCTTTTATACGATCAAACAATACGCAATACGCGCGTTACCACCGCGGTGTAAGACGGAAGACAACCTGCAACAAGATAACACACACATACCCCTCGAAACAATTTTTCTTTCTCGTACGAGTATATATGTACGAAGCTGATTTTCTCGAAAACTGGCGGGAGTGCAACTGCGGAGCGATGCGCCTAGTACCCGGTATTCATTTTATTGTTATTTTTGTTTGCTCATGCTATGTATTATATTCGCATTTTTCTTTCTCCTTCTCCCTTCCTATATACTCCGGAGTATTAGAAAATAGCCCCCTGTATGTTGATAGACGTAACTCAAACCCGGGGTCACCAAGCACGTTCTTCACCCCCCTCCGCACTCCCCACTACCTGGTACCGTACTGGCATATTTTATAAAAATATTGTAACGACGTCAGCTGTGAGTTCGACGACTTAAGGGTCGATACTCATCTTTGCAAGCTGCGTACTAAATCGATCGCCTATCTTTAGTAAGTTTCATAAATCAAAACCTACCGTAAGATGACATTATATTATGTTATGCCAGGTACTCTAGAACGCTGGGCTGGGTTCAAACGTTCCATTAGCGCCGGCGAGGGCGCGCCGGCGAGGGCGCGCCGGCGAGGGCGGCGGCACGGCGGGAGCTATCCCCTCCGTGTCAGTCGAGCGCGCGACCGCAGAGACCTGGCTGTCCGACCCGGTAGCGCATGTTCGGACGATTCGCTCCCTCTTCGAACGCCTTATGATGTGTAACCAATTGACATACCAATAATGGCCTGAACACTTTGATGTACTAATAACTTGTATATGATATGTGCATTTATGTTTATGCGTCGGCAGTAGCGAGTATGGAAAGGTCTCGACGAAATGTAGAATATCTGGACGATATATTTTCAAAGCCACCGTTCACGCCGGCTAACGTTGGATTGCGAATGGAATTGAGTTTAATTGATACATGACGTGTACGGAAATACGTGGAAGTGTGGTTTATTTTTCCCTATCCGCCGGAGGATGAAAAAAAGTTGAAAAAAAAAATTTCTCGTCGTCGTGTGCAACGCCCTCCCTGGTTTGGAGATAATCGGCTCCGAAATTCGTGTTGTGGTTGTGGTGGTTGTAGTGGTGGTGTTGGTTGTTGTTTGGTGGTTGTTGTTGTTGTTGTTGTTGGTGGTGGTGGTGTTGGTGTTGGTGTTGGTGGTGGTGGTGGTGGTGGTGGTGGTGGTGGTGGTGGTGGTGGTGGTGGTGGTGGTGGTGGTGGTGGTGGTGGTGGTGGTGGTGGTGGTGGTGGTGGTGGTTGTGGTGGTGGTGGTGGTGGTGGTGGTGGTGGTGGTGGTGGTGGTGGTGGTGGTGGTGGTGGTGGTGGTGGTGGTGGTGGTGGTGGTGGTGGTGGTGGTGGTGGTGATGGTGGTGGTGGTGGTGGTGGTGGTGGTGGTGTTGGTGTTGGTGTTGCTGCTGTTGTTGTGGTCGTTCTCCAATTAACTCGCATAATCAAGTCCGTGGTCACAGGACAGGCTCCAGTCACTATGGAGTGGGAGAAAACGAGAATACTTGGGACAAGAAAGGAAAAAAATCCAAGGTGGTTAATGTATATTGGAAAACATGAATATATCATGGCTCAACCCAGTCGTACATGCGCCAAAAAAATAGAAATGAAATCGGAAGTCAGCGTATGTACGTGCCAGGCCCATACTGGTACATACGAGTACGTTTCAAGACTCGCAGCTGAAACCGATTACACCGCATGCCTCCCAGGGAACCAAACCAAGGCACGGCATTCTGTTTTGGCTTGTACTGGCAATACTGGTACTACTAATAGCGCGCTCCTCCGATTTATCTTGCTTCTCGCTAAATACTGGTTCTGGTACTGTTATGTATCGATATTGGCACTGGTACATGCATACGACGAGATATTTTCGAAGTCACCTTCCTCGCTGTGTGTCGTACTTCCTTTGGTTTGGAGATAATCGGCTTTGGAATTCGTCCCAGGGTGTGATATCTTGCCGGTCGCCCCGGTGGCGTATCAGGTTATCCTCGAGCCTAGTATAGGTCAGTTTCGTGAGTTCGAATCCCGTCGAGTGCATACTGGTATACATTCGTATTTTTCCTGTGCACAAGTTGAGTTGCGGAAAGCACGAGAGCGTGAATTGGCAACACTCGATGAAAAATTGACAAGCAGTGGGATAGCTGAACCCTATGCGCGATAAAAATTGAAGGCAGGAACCCGGGGGGAGAAGGGACGACATCTGTAACCACGGCTTGTCCAGAAGCTGCATCACAAAAGTGTGGGGAAAAAAAAATCTTGCGTGTTGTGCGGTATATACCAATGGTATGCAACCAATGTTGTCCTGTAGTCTTGTACAAACATTTTAATGTGGTTTTTCGGATCTTCCTAGGACCCCAGCACCTTTTCGTGAGCACGGACTCGAGATTTTCGACAATTTTTAATGTGGGACAACAAAATCGGCAAAACTGGTAGTCCCCACTACGGATACCGTGGTATGCGCCTTCATTTTAGTCGCGAGAAAGACTCCGTCCAGCCCTTTCTTCCCTCGTCCATTCGCATCGATAGTTGTGTTTGCTGTACTGGTACTGCTGCTGCTGGTACCGGTACTGATGCTAGTACTTGCATAGGTGCCGGTACACAGCATCACGTACATTCGCAATGTGTGTGGCACTGAGTGGGTCGTTATTCCTGGAATGCTAGTCTGTTTTGGCAGGGTACTGGGATGTGCGGACGGTGTTGAGTTTCCGGCACTTACCGATATGATACCCCGTATCCGTATTGCACCCTGCCCCTTGTTCGTTGTCACTAAGGGCAGGGTTCACGCCGAGCGGCATGGGGCACACTTACTGACTTTTGATTTGTTTATACGCACATACATGGCGTTGTGTACTTAGATTCAGCCGCGCGGCAGTTCTTTTTGCCCACTTAAGTCATGCATCATACGTATGATTCCAGGTACGTATTAATTTCATGTCCTATGATGCTTATGGTGTAATTTGTAATTTGCAATTTGTTTTCAAGTTGTTACGGTTGGTGTTGTGATGTTTGGCATCCTTAGTAGTGATGACTGATGGATTTTGTGATTCTTGGCTGGGATGGGGTCACTCTGATTGGTTGACTATCTGGCTGGTCGCTGTGGGCTGCAGTACGCGCCCGTCACGCACATATAAATGTATCGCAAGTATAAGTGACAAAAGTCCCCCCCGATATATTTTCGCTTTTAACCACAGCGATACAGCGGCAGTACTGCTCGTCGCAACCCCATCAGCAGCAGCATCTATTTGCTGTGTTACTGCTTCCTATGATTGATTGCTGCCGTTTTCCTGCTATTGTGTTCATCCTGGCGTGATTACTTGACAGCTTCTACCACGCACGATAGCTTTGCGGTGTTTGCCGGTTGGTGCTTTTGATTATTTTTAGAGTTGCGAGTCGGAAACATTTGACGACTAATAACAATCGGTGGGTGCCTTTTTTTTTTTTTATCCTCCGGCGGATGGGGAAAAATAAAGCTTTAGCTCACCACACTTCCACGTATTTTCATACGCGTCGTGTGTCGATTTAACTTCGGTGGGTGCCGTTAACCCCTTTACAACTGGAAACCCGTTTTTGGGGACAAAATTACTTGTAATTAGTATTGGGAGGGGTTCGGGGGCACTAATGGGGCTAACTGGCTTTAGTCGGCAGGTCGGCGGGCGAAGCCAACTGATGACCAGCCGGTTTGTCGACTTGAGTCAGGCGAACGAAGTGAGCCAATTAGCTCCCCCAGGCGCCCGAAAAGGAAAAAATGCGTCCCACTTCAAGCAATCCTTCCTACATGTATGGTAACCGAATAAGTCGGATAGTTGGCACCGTTGGGGAACGAAGAGCTGTTAGTGCGACTAATAACTAGGCGGTGACTTGAGCCGTGCCGACTTGCAGCTCTAATAACTTTTGGCTGGCACCATGCGAAGGGCAGGATCCAGAGACCAAGCGTTGATGTCTTTCATGTTGTCCATCCGTGTATTGTATTGGTTTTAGTTACAGGCTAATGGGTGCCCGTGCACGCAGCGAGGTGCTGCACCCGCGTTCGTGCCGCGCAACGACCTGATTGGTCGAGGCTGGCGTTTCGGCTGACCAGTTAAAAAGAAAAAACGCCATCAAAACACGCGGCGGAGGGCGCGACCCCCCCCTCCCGACCTCGAACCCGCCCTCAAGGGTTGGGGTCAGGGTTACGGTTAGGGTTATTAGTGCCGCGCAACGGGCTGATTGGTCAAGGCTTTGAGAACTGGGTCCACACTTTTGGTGTCAAATTACTTGGAATTTGTGCGGGATGTTTTTTTGCCGTTCGAACCAATTTTACCGCTCTCATCTGTTTATCTCCGTGCCGGTCTTTTTATAGTTTCCACGCACAAATTGAGCCGCCCCGCCCGTTCCCCCCCCCCCCCTTTCCCCCCCCCCCTCCCCCCACCCCCCCCCCCACCCCCGGTCTTATCTCTGAATGAGTAGAAAATCTGATATACCATATTTACCTGGTATTATATATACGTTTTATATACGTTTTTTAGTATTGGAATATACGTCACAATCATACTTCGGCCTTGATGTAGGCGTCACAAAAGACGCGACAAGCCATTTTTACCGCTTTTGAGCCCGTTTGTTCCGTAGTACGGACGCTGCTGGTCACAAGACTTGCTCGACCAATTATATTATACGTTTTACCACGTCTGAGCCCGTTTCGTTCTCAGTATGGACGCATTTAAATCGGGTGCCCGACTTGATACAGAGTACCTGGAATAGTGAGAAAGTAAACGAAAATGACAGGAAACGGCACTTTCGGCCCTTGACCGACGACCATTTTCCAGTAATTTGCCGTGACTGACGCCAAACTACTAAGGTTTAGTGTGGATTTGACCCTTGACTGCTGGACTTTTTCCCTTCTTTTTTTTTTTTTTCAATTTTTTTAATTTTTTTTTTTTATTCTCCGGCGGATGGCGAAAAGTAAAGCTTTAGCTCACCACACTTCCACGTATTTTCATACGCGTCGTGTGTTGATTTAACTCAGTTGCTTTCGCAGCCCAACGCTAGCTGGCGCACCCTTCGGATCCCATTGTAGGTATAGCGTAAGCTTTTTCCCTTGACTTGTCCGTTTCCTGCCATCTTTAATTAATGCTACGACTGGCGTAGTGGCGTCAGAGTTGGCGCGCAAGGCGGTGTTACTCTCTCTCTCTCTGTTGCCAAGGAACGCGTACGATTCGTTTTTTTTCAGCATCCGCTCGAGCGGACGGACGCATGTTCCAGCTCCCCTTGTTCCTTCTTTTTCGCGCCCTTCGCTACAGCTTGGAACCGCCTGTCAATGATTCTTTGATTTGCCTTGCATTGTAATTATTTGCTGTTTGGTTTGCAAGGAGGCACGGGAAAGGACGCGAACACGTTTTTTCTCCCTCGTTTGTTTTCCCTTTTTTCAGGTTTACCTCTTTCGTGGTATGCATAATTATTTCCCAAGTTGCATGCGTCATATCGGGCCCTGTGATCGTTCGTAGACCTACGTTTTTTTTTGTTTTTTGTTCACACACATCTACTTTCCAGCTTCTGGACAAGCCGTGGTCACAGGTGTCGTCCCTTCCTCCCCCGGTTCTTGCCTTCCATTTTTATCGCGCATAGGGTTCGGCAATCCCACTGCTCGTCGATTTTTCATCGAGTGTTGCTTATGATATATCACCCTGTTGACCCTGGTACAAGCTACACTTTTTTGTAGTCCCAATGGGAGTCGCCGACCTATATCCTTAATGAGGACACACACCCAGTAATACGCGCGATCGGAGTATCACACACAGCTTGCAAATACGAGTTTCGACAAAATCTTCGATCCCACAGCTGGAGTGTATTTCAAGTTTTATACTATATGCGCGCGTTGTCGTGACGTGACGTACACAACGGCATCCAGCATATCATACCTAAACAGGGAACTGGTCATCACGACTCGGGGAACATTTTAGGAGCTATCGTATCCCCGGCTGTCGGGCGTTGTGTTTCGGGTGTGGGTTGGGGCTAGAGATATTAGGGCGTTTTTGTAAGGTCTGTAAGGCCATGTGCCGGTCTCGAGGGCTGTGAGAGCTGCATCCACTAAATTTGACGAGTTGTTTTGAGTAATATACACCTTGGTATGCACATAGGGGTAGGGCAGAGGCACGCTGTTGCCGGGCTTCGCTGTCGTGGCCTGTCGGAGATATAGGAACCCGCGAAACGCACGACCTGAAACCCGGGGATGGATCCTAAACGCCCCCGGGGATGGATCCTAAACGACCCCGTAGTCGTGATTACAACCAGCGTCCGCTCTGAGTACGTACTGACTGATGGTCTTCCCGCGAGTCGTACGTACTGGTAGAGAGCCGAACTGTTTGCCCGCAAGGCAGAGAACATCCGTACATCCGTACGAAGTATCATCACTGTGCCTGGGGTGTACCGCCCCCGTACAGCACGCATGATGGCTCAATAATAGTGTGTGTTTTTTATGTCACTTTTTTATTTTCAGCTCAACTTGTAGGAGGTTTTTTCCTCGGCGATCTTGTGGACAAGCCATGGTCACAGGTGTCTTTCCCTCCGACCCGCCGGTACTTGCCTTCATTTTTATCGCGCATAGGCTTCAGCATTCCCACTGCTCGTCGGATTTCATCGAATGTGGCTAACTCACGCTCTCGCGCTCTCCGCTAATCAATCTTCATGCAAGAAAAATTCCCTACGAGTATGTACACAATACCCTTGGATCACACCTGCCAAACACACCAGTATGCCCGTGGATATATAGAGGGTATACACACCCCGTAACACGCGCCATCGAAGTATCACACGCAGCTTGCAAAGCTGAGTTTTGATCATATAATCTTTTGTGGTCGATCTTATAGCTGAAGTTTATTTTCCATTTATCCAAATATATATTTTATGTGTTTTTCAAATGTTGATATACTACAGTTGGAAGCATTCGGGAGTTAAGAGCGGCCAACTCGGCATGTCCCGCCACCCTAAAGGCTTTATATTTCCCGCATGTCTCGCCGCAGGTAAGAGCGCTTTGTAGCTAAGAGCGCATGGTTCGGCTTGTCACCGGGCGCTTTTAAATCGGGGTACCCACTGCTGTAGCGCTTTTTCCTTTGGGTTAGGCTGAATAGCGCGTCACTGCGAAGGTACGCCTGGAATCAGTATCAAACTCGAATTATCACACCGAGTGTGCTATAATGCGCGTTATGGAATACCCTGTAAAAACGTAAAAACCGTTATCCCAAGCGGAGGGAGGTACGCCTTGAATCAGTATCAAACTCCAAATTAACACACCAGGTGTGCTGTCATGCTGCACCCTATGAAAACCCTAACCCACGCGGAGGTATGCCTGAAAACAGCGCCAGACTCCAAGTTTACACACCAGGTGTGCTGTCATGCGTGTTGTTCGGTGCCCTAAATGTATCCGGTCCCAACCCATTGAATAGCGCACCCCTGCGGAGGAGAATACGCCTCACAACAGATTCGAACTCCTATTTTGTCAGAACAGGTGTGCTGTCACCCCAACCTTAGCTACGCCCTATCCTTACTTACATCCTGAGGAGGGAGGTACGCACGCCTGAAAATAACATCGAACTCCAAATTTATCGCACAGGCGTGCTGTCATGCCGGTTGTTCAAGTACGCTAACCCACCCCTAACCCTGAGCTATATTGCTGCCCTCTCATATAGAATATTGTACTGGTATGGTATTTGACTATCAATTGGTAGGGTCAGGGTCGAGGCTAGGGCTAGGGTTGGAAGCTAGAAGTGTGATGTTGGCGTATCATACCAAACGGTATTTGTGGAGCTTTGAGTTCGGCACAACTAGTTATTAATCGGACTAGTAGTCAGCCGTTTGCCGAAGGGTCGACTATCCAACTTATTTTGGTTTCCATACTTGTAGGAAGGGTTACGTATTGCGGGAGGATTTCTTTCCTTTTTACGGTCCCCCCCCCCCCCCCCCCGGGCCGAGGGAAGCTACTTTGGCTCTCTTTGCTCGCCTGATCTAAGTCGGCCAGTCGGCCGGCCGCCAGCTGGCTTCTCCAGCCAACTTGCCGGCTAAAGTCAGGTGGTCGGCAAACGGCACTTACCGATTAGTTTTTCGTCGTCAAACCTTGCCGACTAACGGCTCTAGGTATTCGACTAGACTTCGACGTATATCTGGATGGTCTATTATTAGTAAACTGTACGAAGAGTATTACTTGTAGCAAAGTTTTGTTCGACGTAACTAGTGTTAGCCTGAGTGTAGACTATTTATTTCCGTCTCACAGGGTTAGGGTTGAGCTTTATGTATATTTTGCCATATCAGATCGTATCATATCGTTTACCATATTGTCATGATCTGGAATAGTTTTAGACTGTAAGCCCAGCCAGCCTATAACTTTTTGGAGCATAATTGTTGTTACACGTGTAGCGGTTACGTTGTTCCTAAGTGGCAAAACAATGATTTGCACCCCGTCGTCGTGGCATAAAGTGCGAGCACTGCCATCCCCGGATAGGACGGGGTCCCACTTTAGTGCGGGTATTGCATCTGGGTCTCACTTTAGTGCGGGAACTGTCATCCCGGGATAGTACGGGGTCCCCCTTTAGTGCGGGTATTGCCATCCCGGGTCCCACTTAAGTGCGGGTACTGTCATACCGAGATAGTACGGGGTCCCGCTTTAGTGCGGGTATTGCCATCTCGGGTTGTAAGACATGCACCCTATTTTATACAAATATCTTGAGGACGTCAGCCGTGAGTTCGACGAATTTCGGGTCAATGCTCATCTTTGCAAGCTGCGTTGTTGGTACTTAGTCTTGTAATATACTATGTGGGTGAGTTTTTTGTTAATGGGAGCTTATTTGTTACTGGTATAGTGCCAGTAATACAACGATATATATACGCGCGATCGGAGTATCACACACAGCTTGCAAAGATGAGTTTCGACAAAATATTCGATCTCACAGCTGGAGTGTATTTTAATTTTTATAAATGTATATATATTTATATAAAATGTTTTTGCACACTTTTACTTTCCAGCTTCTGGACAAGCCGTGGTCGCAGGTGTCATCCCTCCTTCCCCCCCCGGTTCTTACCTTTACTTTTTATCGCGCATAGGGTTCAGCAATCCCACTGCTCGTCGATTTTTCATCCAGTTGCTAACTTACGCTCTCGCGCTTTCCGCACGTCAAATTGTGCGCAAGAAAAAGTCCCCACGAATTCATACGAGTGTGCACTCGGGGGTATTCGAACTCACGAAACTGTCCTAGACCAGGCTCGAGGATAACCTGATACGCCACCGGGGCGACCGAATATCGGGTACCAGGTCGCAACCCGACCAGAAGCCTAAAGTCCTAACTGAACCTAGACCGAATATCATAGGGGGTGGGATCAGGGTGTCCATATACTCCAGGCGTGAGTAGTGAGACGTATGCACCGGCCTGGACCTGGCACATCGTAGACTGACTCCCGATTTCACTTTTATATGTTTCTGGTGGAGGCATGAATTGCGTCAGCTGTGATATATGCGTGTACCACCTTGGGTTGTGTGTGTGTTTTCCCAGGGGTATTCTTCAGCTCCAGAGTGACTGGAGCCTGTCCTGTGACCACGGACTTGATTATGCGAGTTAATGTGAGAACAACAACAACAACAACAACAACAACATACCTGGACTATAATATTATACTTCGAATTAATAAAATACGTTGTTTTGGTGAGGGGTGCACGGCTTATTTTAGTTTTTTTTTCTTCTTATTGTTGTTCTTAAATACACCCCCAGGGGTGCGTGAAGAAAATGCTGGATTCCTCTCGCGACAAAGATGAAGGCACGTACCGTAGTCGGGAGGGGGGAGAAGGGCCCGCTATGTGACCCCGGGTCTGACTTACTTCTGAGAGGGAGTGCGAGAGTAGTGCGAGGACCTTATAATACACCGGTGGACACACCGGTGTGTATATACACCGGTGTATATATACATCGGTGTATATTATTTTTCAGTTACATTGTCCCTCTGGTGCCTCTGGTCCCCGGTGCCTTGTGCCCTACGGCATGATCTTCGCGGCCTCGCTTCGCTTCTACAGACTACTACTGCCGCTGTAGCCGTAACGCCGACTATCAATCATCAATAATCACGATTCTATTCCTTGTTTTGTGTATAATTACTACCAGGCACTAAGAAAATACGAGTACTAGTCTAGACTGTTGAGTACAGAAGCAGTCGTGAAACACCCAGCACTAAAGCATCGCTATGGCGGCCGGACGTTCAATTTTGTACGCAAGAGGTCAACATGTCGAATGGCCTCTATACATGCGGGATAACCTTTTGCGGCCTCGCTCGTTGGGCAAACGTAAGGACGTAGCGATCGACTACTGCTGTATCAACACATCAATATTACCAGGGCTTTTCAAGGGTCAGGTTTCGTCAGGGTAACCCGTGCCGACCCGCGAGATTTAAAAACCTCGTGACTCGATCCGACCCATCCCGCGATATTTCAAACACCTCCCGTCCCGACCCGCCCCCACTCGACCCGCGAGGTTTTGATAACCTTGTGACCCGACCAGTCGGCCGGACCATGACCCTTGAGAATCCCTGAATATTGATTACGGCATCAGCTTATTACCCGAGCACAGGTTGCTCAACATCACCCTGTTGAGCCTGGTGCAGGCTAAGCCGGTCGCCCCGTTGGCGTATCAGGTTGTCCTCGAGCCTGGTATAGGTCAGTTTCGTGAGTTCGAATCCCCCCGAGTGCATACTCGTATACATTCGTAGGGAGTTTTTCTTGCGTACGCATTGACTTGCGGGAATTGACTTGCGGAAAGCGCGAGAGTGTGAGTTAGCAACACTCGATGAAAAATCGACGAGCAGTGGGATTGCTGAACCCTATGCGCGATAAAAACTGCAAAGCAAGAACCGGGGGGGAAAAGGGACGACACCTGTGACCACGGCTTGTCCATAAGCTGGAAAGTAGAAGTGGGAAAAAAAGTTCTGAGGGGATTCGACGACCTATATCCTTGAAGAGGATGCGCACCCAGTTAACACACACGGCTTGCAGAAATTAGTTTCCACGAAATCTTCGATTTCACAGCTGTACTCGTAGTGTACCAGGTACTTTTATTTTGTATGATAACTGCGAGATACGACTGCAGCAGAGTCGTATCTACATAGATAGCCGAACACCCTCTTAAAAACCCAGTTCCAACTCTTGAATTTTCCGTAGTCTAAACTCCAAGTGTTTTGTCGCCATGTCGGGAGTGCGGTGCTAAAAGGATTTCATCTTGGCGATGAAGCCTCAACGCACAGACAGCAGAGAAGGGATGATGGCGGCCGGGCGTTCAATGCAGTCTACAAAAGGTTAAACTATCAAAATTCCAACTATTAATATCTACCAGAGTACCTGTACCTGGAAAATCCCAAAGATGTAGAATCAAAATCTGAAAACCTAAATTGTTTCCAGCCTCGTAGCCCGCTCTGCATTTCATTATATTCTGAAAACTAAACTGTTTCCAGCCTCGTAGCCCGCTCTCTGCCTTAGTATTGCCTTCGCCTCTCTGCCTCTTGCCTTGTTCGTCGGGGACCCCACCCGCCACCTGACATTAATCTACAAGAGAGATTTCCAGTTATACACGTAATACAGGCTTATCCTGTAAGTTGTTTCGAAAATTTGTTTACAGCACGATATTATGTTCACTACGAGTATTCAGTCTGGTGTACCGGTAGGTGGGAGGTCTATCTTAAAACCACCCTTTTTAATTGGCTCAGGTGATGTTGCCGAGTAGACCAGCTTGCTGCTGCTCTACTGCTGCTGCAGCAACAGCAACGCCGGCGGCAGCGACAGCAACAGCAGCAGCAGCAGCAGCAGCAGCGGCAGTAGCAGCAGCAGCAGCAGCAGCAGCAGCAGTACCGACGAGCGTGAATTTGTTGGCGTTAACGTGGATTGATGGAGCTCCCTGTGTATTCGTTCTGCTGCAACTTTCGGCTTTCCACTTTCCACCTTGCTTTCCATTTCTGCTGCCATTTGTTGCAATCGTTAACCTTGTTTACAGCACCGTCCTTTTAGACCTCAAGACATGTTTTAGGAAGCAAATGACTTGGGATTAGTACAAGACGATTTTTGCAGTGTTTCGTTGACAAATGATGACGTCAGTTGTTGTTGTTTTTTGCTCATTCAGGTACAGTACTCTGCAGTTGAAAAATACAACAAAACCGTAAGGAAAAAAAAAGGAAAAATACCAGGCACCAAAAAGTGGTGCGCACGTATACGAATATCAATGTCAAACTGCTGTATCATGCGCGTAGCTGAAGTAAGCCGAAAGTCAGTACGTGTACGACTACAAAAACCTTTCAGTGTCTTCAACCAGTACACGTACCCTTATTGGAGAAGAGTGCGAAAGCAGTGGTCAGCAGTAGCAGCGACGCCGACGAGTTTGTGGTTGGTGTTTTCATCAAATTAAGAATACGCTACTATCGCTGCTTCTGTGAGATCGGCGTTTTGTGTTTGGTGGACGGGTGGATTGATCGAGCTCCGTTCGTGTCTTCCATTTTTCGGCTCTGCTTTTTTGTCACCGTTTTTTGTCGCCCTTTTTGTCACTCTTTATGTCACCTTTTTTTGTCACCCTTTTAGCAGTAGCCGCGGCGCCGACGAGTTTGTGGTTGGCGTTTTTATTAAAGTAAAAATACACTACTATTATGGCTGCTGCTGTGAGATCGGTGTTTTGTGTTAGGTGGACGGGTGGATTGATCGAGTTCCGTTCGTTTCTTCCATTTTTCGGCTCTGCTTTTTTGTCGCCGTTTTTTGTCGCCCTCTTTTGTCACTTTTTTTTCTTGTCACCTTTTTGATGTCACCCTTGTCATCCTTTTTTCAGTAGAGCTTACCACTTTTTCGAGCCGATGGTTGACGCACACTTTGTACGAGACGAAGGGGGTTTCACCCTACGATGGTTGGTTGCTTTTAATTGGGTTAGGGTTGGAGTACATAAAAAATATGGGGTATGTCAACCATCTTCTGTCAGAAGCAGTAAGATACTTTTTTTTTTTTTTTTTTTTTTCGGTCCTCCGGCGGATGGGGAAAAATAAAGCTTTAGCTCACCACACTTCCACGTATTTTCATACGCGTCGTGTGTCGATTTGTACCCTCTTTTTTTGCGTCCTCCTGTTCAGCAACCCTCTGGAGTTTACAATACAAGTACGTACACTCACGTTTGGAGAAGTTGCTTGGAATTTGTGTATGATCGTTTTTGCGATGTTTACTTGGCAGTATATTTCTTCGAAACGTCGGTTTTCTTTATCAATACCGACGGATTAAAGTGCCGACCGGTATACGATACTGGGAAGTCCTACCGACGGATGGACGGTTAGGATCGGATGTCGGGAGAGGCGATGGTCACTCTCGAGGCTTCAGGCGTCTCACGTGCATAGCCCTCCGAGTGCAGCAGAGGACCGGAGCGGAACGATACTTCCCT
This sequence comes from Undaria pinnatifida, assembly GCA_012845835.1. Lineage (NCBI taxonomy): Eukaryota > Phaeophyceae > Laminariales > Alariaceae > Undaria > Undaria pinnatifida. Next base: position 3,122,377 of record JABAKD010000012.1, on the reverse strand, counting down.
TGCGATTGTTAGGCCTGCAGTAAAAGCTAGTCTACTGCTGCTGTGGTTTCTCCTGGCGTTGCTGCGGCGGTTATCGTTTTTTCCGTTTTATTATCGTTTAGACGGAGGGTTTGCAAACCCTGCCTACGCTTGGGGGAACACGGTGTTCGAGGCGCCTTCACCGGCTTTGTACAACAAATCGTACCAAATAAAGTACCAAATATATTTCACTTTATAGAGGTTTTCAAGCTGTTTCTTGTGTTTTTGTGTTTTTTTTTTCCTGTCAAATATCGCGAGAGGGCGTCGACCCACCCTAACCCTAACCCCGACCCCAACCCCAACCCTAACCCACGCTAGGGCTCCGACCCGAGCGCGGCTTCGCCGCGCGTTCTGGAAAAACTGATGAAAAATGTGCGGGACCACCTCACACATCGAAATATAGATGATACTTCATGTGGTATGATTTGTGGGTGACAACATCGCAAAGCCTACTGCAGTGTTTTGTGTGTTCCTTCACGTTGAATTGCTCTTTTCGCCCATCTGCATCCAGCACTAACAATTCCTCCTCGGGCCGAATACCACCGACCATCTACTTCGTATGTAGACAACGAAGACAACGCCACGACAATATAATGCGAGAACGGTAAAAACAATACCTGGTATATAAATACCCCCGTGGAAACGACCTTAAGACAACCGACTTGAGAGACACGAGCTCTGTGGTCGCGAGCTCTGTGGTGACCAAACTCGATACATGAGATACATATTTGCAAATACAGCAAAGATGGCTTGACCGTGCAATGCCGACCGCAATGAACCCGGGAGGGCAAGCCGAGCCATGTGCAAGCGTTACTTGACATGAATAAGGTGGGATATATTTTTCAGTCGTGTAAGGGTTGGCGTTACACCACGTGTTGGGGGCAGTGCTTGGGAAGTGTGTGCAGCGGTCGTAGTCTCTCCATGTGCGGTGCCTTTCCAAACGACAGTACCCGCACTAAAGTGGGACCCCGCACTATCCTGGGATGGCAATACCCGCACTAAAGTGAAACCCCGCATTACCCCGGGATGGAAATATACGCACCACGTAAGTGGGACCCCGCACTACCCCGGGATGACAGTACCCGCACCCAAGTGAGACCCCGCGTTAAAACCCGGGATGGCAATACCCGCACTGAATTGGGACCCCGTACTATCCCGGCATGACAGTACCCGCACTTAAGTGGGACCCCGCAACATCCCGGGATGAAAATTCCCGCACTCAAGTGGCACCCCGCAATACCCCGGGGTGGCAATACCCGCACGAAAGTGGGACCCCGTACTGTCCCGGGATGACAGTACCCGCACTAAAGCGGGACCCCGCACCCCGCACTATCACGGGATCACAGTACCCGCACTAAAGTTGGACCCCGCACTACCCCGGGATGATAGCAACCGTACTAAAGCGGGACCCCGCACTATCCCGGGATGGCTTAGATGGGACCCCGCAATATGCCGGATGAAATTACCCGCACGTAAGTGGGACCCCGCAATACCCCGGCTGTCACGGGATGACAGTACCCGCACTAAAATGGGACCCCGCATTATCTCGGGATGATAGCACCCGTGTACTAAAGCGGGGGACCCCGCGCTATCCGGGGATGGCAATACCCGCACTAAATGGGGACCCCGCACTATCCCAGGATGACAATACCCGTACTCCAGCGGGACCCCGTACCCCGCACTATCACGGGATGACAGTACCCGCACTAATGTGGAACCCCGCAGTATCCCAGGACGACGATACCCGCACTACAGTGGGACCCCGCACTCTCCCCGGATGACCGTACCCGTACTAAAGCAGGACCCCGCACTATCCAGGGATGGCACGGTACAGCGTTAGTAGTACTCAGTAGGACGAGCAGGTTGTCACAAGCGATTCTCACCCCTATATAGAGTACAGCACTAAAACGCGGGACTACCACTACTGACTACGTACTACTGTATTACTTTTTTGCGGTGTTTATTTTGAGAGTTTTTCGACGTCCACAAGAGCCAGTGTACTACTTGAGTTGGTTGTGGGATTCGAATCCGAGAGTCGGACTGTTGAGTTTATGTACCAAATTGTGAAATCAAAGGGATTAACCGCTGAGAGCGCCTAGCCCCGTGGGTAGGCGCAATTCGATGCGAGTCCACGGGGGAAGAAAGGACTTGAGGTCTTTTCGCGATAAATGACGGCACGTACCGTTGTGGGTAGGGGGAGGAAGAGCCTGCTTAACCCCTTCACCACTGGAAACCCTTCTTGGGGACAATTTTACTTGAAGTTAGTATAGGGAGGGGTTCGGGGGCTCTAAAGGACCCTGGATCTCAGTAGCGTTTAGGGCTGTACTGGGGAGGGAGAAATAGCAAGAAAAAGCGCGGAGATAATAGAGATGGGATGAACAAAATGAAAATATAAGGAAAGAAAAGTGAGTGCACGCGTAGTGCAGGGTGAACCAGCAGCAGTGACAAATGTGCATCATACCTGATACACGGCAGTAGCAGGTGTTTGGGGTCAGGTGGACAGGTGGATCGATCGACCTCCGTGTATTGTGTTCCAATTTTCGGCTGTCCGTTTTCCGCCCTGTTTTGCAAATCTCCTCCCTGTGCAGCAGCAGCCTTACGGCTTCCGACACAGCTTCGAGCTGCTTGTACCAACGTTTTTGCGGACAGATTTGCCTGGAATTTCTGTATGCCCTTTTTTGCGGTTCTGTTTAGCCAGATTTAAGTTGGTGCGAATAACAGTTTAATATGAAGAACACACACGATATATACGAACCTCGTAGTAGTTAGCGAATGAACAGCAGCAGCAGTGTGTGTTTTGTTTTCACATTAAACTGATCTTTCCAGCCGTCTACGTACATCGAGCACAACCAGTGTCGGTGCCTATGCTTCCTCATAGAGCACAGAGTCGAGCGACGTCCTTGTACAGCAGCATTGGGTCTTTTAATAGATGGACCCTTTTACCCATCTACGTCGAGCATAACCAGTCCTGTGCTTCCTCATAGCCGCCCCTCTCCCCGTTCCCCCCCCCCTCCCCCTCCATGATATGTAGAGTCGAGCTACTCGTACGTATATCAGAAGTGTGTGGTCAGAAACAGCGAAACGGAGATACAACGCGATGCCAGTATGATACAGCAAAGGTGGTTTGGCCATGCAAATGCTAGGGCAGCACCGACGAGCGTTTGGTCGATGCTTTTTTTTGTGTGGTGTCTAATAGTCAGGTAGGTGTACACGTGGATCGATCGAGCTCCGGAAGTCTTGTGTTCTGACTTTCGGCTTCGCGCTTTCCTTTTTTCCACCTGCTATTGATACCTTCTTTGCACAACCGTTTACGAGCAAGTGTAGAACTCCCCTGCATCCGCATTTTGGTGATAATTTACCTGAAAACAGTAAACAGTCTATTAATAGGACTTTTTTCGCGGTGGGTAATGGTAGAGCTGTGAGTTGGCTGGGTATGTTGTTGTTGTTGTTGTTGTTGTTGTTGTTGTTGTTGTTGTTGTTGTTGTTGTTGTTGTTTTCTTCTCACATTAATTCGCATAATCAAGTCCGTGGTCACAGGACAGGCTCCCGTATCTCTGGAGTGGAAAACACCCCAGGCAAAAAACACAAGCAAAAATAGTCACAAGCTGCTGACTAGTTGTTATCTTGTGGCAGGTAGTCCTAATATTATTAGTTGCCTTCCGACAATATATCATGGCGTGGATGTCGTTCCGATATAAATCGAATGTCCTTCCATAGAGCAGCAGTGATTTATTAAGAATTAAAAGTACACTACTACTGTATCATACAACGGTACAGCTGCGAGATCGAGGGTTTCGTTGAGGCTCATCTCTGCAAGTTGTATGTAATCACTCCGATCGATCGTGTTGCGGAGTGTGCATATTTGTCCTCATCTAGGATAGTGGTCGCAGGTGTCTTCCCCTCTGCCCCCACGGTACATGCCTTCATTTTTATCTATTAAGTGCATAGCGTTGAATTCAGTATTCTCACTTTTTTCAGCTTTTGTGCTCGTCGATTTTCGTCGAATTTCGCTCACTCACGCTCTTGCGCTTTTCCGCTCGATGACTGCAAGTCGCGGACCAGTTGTTAGTTGGCATAATTCGTTTATACGATGTAGTTTCCGTGTGCAGAACAAGGCTGAACGTCTTAGTCGTGTTGACCCTGGCATCAGCAGGGAGGGGAGTCACCGACCTGTCACTAGGGTATGCGCAACCTGTAACGCGCGCGATCGAAGTATCACGCGCCGCTTGCAAACATGTGTTTTGATCGAAACCCGTTTTGGTTGATCTCACAGCCGAAAGTGTGTTTGTTAGAGGTGCGAGTCGGCACGACTTAAGTCGCCAACTAGTTACTATCGGGTTTGATACTTGTAGGAAGGAGCATTAACTGCGAGATACACGTTCCCTTTTTTGGGCGGGGTTCCCTCGACCAGGGTGGGTTGGTTTGGCTCATCGCTTGCCTGAAGTCGGCAAGTCGTCTGGCCATCAGCGTGTTTCACGAGCCGACTTGCCGACTAAGTCACTTAGTTTGTTGACGGCACCTACCGATTAGTTGGTAGTCGTGAAATCCTCCCGACTCACAGCTCTAGTATTTTTTCATTTTTTTAAAATACGTTTCAGCTGTAGTTGCGTGCGGAAATTTGCGGGGTCCTGCGTTTTTGCATCTATCCTCGCGACTCACAGCTCTAGTATTTTTTCATTTTTTTTAAATACGTTTCAGCTGTAGTTGCGTGCGGAAATTTGCGGGGTCCTGCGTTTTTGCATCTATCTGCCTGGCGCGTTTGTGTGGCTCGACGTGTGGTGTTTTTTCTGTGAATAATCCCTTGGGTAACTCAGTTGGGTTTTTTTTTCCTGCCATCCAGCTAATACCTGGCCGTCATGTCGTGTCACTGCTATCAGCTGGCGTACTTGGCCACCTTCCTTTACCTACTAAGTGACGGCTGACGGGGTCGCACTTGTCGTTTTCTTCAGGTCGATATACATGGGGCCCAAAAATGGTTATTTTTTCTTATTTTTTATTTTTATTTTTCAGGATTAACTTTTCAGTTTCCAGCTCATCTCGTATGTAAGAGGTTTTGCCCTCCGCGACTTTCTGGACAGGCCGTGGTCACAGATGTCTACCCAGGGGTATTCCTCCACTCCAGAGTGTCTGGAGCCATCATGTTTTTCGCGGATGGGGTTCAGCGTTCCAATTTTTCATCTTTTTGTGCTCGTCGAGTTTCGTCGAATTTTGCTATTAAATAACTCACGCTCTCCTCGCGCCATCCGCTTGCCAGCTCCTTGCGCAAGAAAAGATCCCTGCGAGCACGAGGACGTATGCACTCGGGAGGGTTCGAACCCCCACCATTGACTTTTAGTAGGGGCGACATTCACTTACTACTCCGCAGAGGACGCCTGCATTAGTGGCGCCTGGGTACGGAGGCCTAGATAAGGCGGACGCCCGATATTAGGCGGTCAAAATCGGCTGTCACAAGAGAAACTGCCTGTGAATACGCTGGGTACGGAGGCCTGGATAAGGCGGACGCCCGATATCAGGCGGCCAAAATCGGCTGTCACAACAGAAACTGCCTGTGAATACGGCGGTCTTGTCCTATCCAGGGCGGATACCGCCTTATTCACGAGCCGTTACTGACTTCTTCGCCATGTTGCGTTCTCTCCCAGGTGCCATTGATGATGGACGTGATACCCTCTGTTAGTCCAATGCCATCCTTAGCCAGTTCCTAGGGTCTGCTAGTATGACATTTTTCTTTCTTTTCTTTTTCCATTTCTTTTTTTCTTTTTTTCTCTTCTTCTTTCCTTGCTTTCCTGTCTTGTCTTTTCTTGCTTTTCTTGTCTTTTTCTTCTCTTTGCTTGCCTTTTTCGTCTTGTTTCGTTTTTTCTTCTCTTTTCTTTACCTTTCCTTTATCTTCTTTTCTTTTCTTTGTTTCTTTTTCTCCAATTGACTTATGCCTGTCGTGCGTATGCGTAGTGATAGATACTACGTGTAATATATACGTGGTAGTCTTCCTTGGGTGGCAATCGGAATATTTGATTTCTCCAGGCGTGAGTAGTGAGACGTATGCACCGGCCTGGACCTGGCACATCGTAGACTGACTCCCGATTTCACTTTTATATGTTTCTGGTGGAGGCATGAATTGCGTCAGCTGCGATATATGCGTGTACCACCTCGGGTTGTGTGTGTTTTTCCCTGGGGTATTCCTCAGCTCCAGAGTGACTGGAGCCTGTCCTGTGACCACGGACTTGATTATGCGAGTTAATGTGAGAACAACAACAACAACAACCACCTCAGAGTCAGCACAAAAATACCTCCTTCTGCTGCTGCTGCTGCTGTATGTACCAACAGCAGTAGTACGCGTTTGACATCGCACGGGAATACTGCTGTGTCGAGTATTGGTGGTGCTGGAATGTGCACCTTTGTTCTCCGGACTCAATCACGTTGCCCTCCGTGCGACATTCTGGGTCGTTGTTGGGTCAGGACCACGTTGGTACTACATGTACACTGAAACGTACATCGAAAGCCCAACGGGGCGGTGAGCCGCCGCAACAGCCGTAACTGCCTTGTAATGAAGAGCAGGCGATCGATCGAAGCACAGCGCTGCGACGCGGTCTCTCCGTATCTTGCGGTCAGCTGTGTCCAGGCTATCTGCGAGAAAAAAACGCGAAGATAAAAAGGCCAAACAGGCTTGCTTTAGTTACGTGCGCAGACTTTCTTCCGGTGTGTGTCTATCTGTGCAGAGAAAGTGGCCCCTCAAATACAACGAACCCGACCAACCCGGAGCCGATTTCGACCATTCCGGTGGCTACAGAAGCCCCTATTCATGACATACATCCGCCTCTGACCTCGTCAAAAACCTTTTTGAATTCATAGAGCTTGCTCGTGATGTCCGATTTGCCTTGCCAGCCGGTTGGTCGGGCGGGGGGGGTGTTGTTCACAAACAAAACTGTTTTTTCCCTCCACCCACACAGCAAACGCACGTCGTCTGCTTTCCTTTTTGTCGTACTATATCACCATCACCGTTCACCACCACCACCACCACCACCACCACCATCATCATCCATCACCACCACCACAACCACCACCATCCACCATCCATCACCATCACCCACCCACCCATCCACCACCATCACCACCAGCCCGTACTGGGTACGTACTCCTACGGTGGTGGTGGTGGTGGTTGTGGTGGTGGTGGTGGTGGTGGTGGTGATGGTGTGATCGAGGCGTCGCGGAAGAGTTGGGTCGTACGTGGTTCGGTTGGTTAGTTTTCAGACCAGAACACCGCACCACCACCACCATCCATCACCACCACCCACCCACCCACCCACCACCACCACCTCGTACTGGGTACCTACGGTCGACATACACATGCATCCGTATACAAAGGCAGCTTGCGCTGCCGGGGTTGTAACGAAGACCACTGATAGGGACAGCTTACGCTATACCTCCAATGGGACCCGAAGGGTGCGCCAGCTAGCGTTGGGCTGCGAAAGCAGCTGAGTTAAATCGACACACGACGCGTATGAAAATACGTGGAAGTGTGGTGAGCTAAAGCTTTATTTTTCCCCATCCGCCGGAGGATAAAAAAAAAAAAAAAAAAAACTCCTGCGGTGACGGTGGCGGTGGCGGTGGCGGTGGCGGTGGTGATGGAAGGGCTCGTACCAGTGCAAAAAGGCACCGCACGCAGCAGCAACGAGGAGCAATTTGTTTTTTAGGGGGGGCGGGGGAGAAGGGAAGCCGACTGAATATTGAGTGCCAACAAGAGCACGTGCCAAGGAGCGGGCTGAGTGAGCTAAGGCGATGAGCACGGCAGATAAGCACCAAAAAAAGCTGCTAGGAGCGTTTTCTTGTCTAGGAAAGGGCGAGGCCAGGGGAGAAAGGAATGGAATATACTGCTGTAGCTGATGGTATACTGTAACAGGGCACTGTACGAGAAGAAAACGCACTGGTAGAAGGTCGTACCAGCAATATAAAGGGTACCAGCAATACAAAGGGTTTCACTGCGTACGACAAAGAAAGGCACTGCGTGAATACATACACGTAACAGGCTGGTAACTGCAGGTACTCGCACTACGTGTCATTTGGTTGCTTCATACGTATCACCTTACACTTCGAAAAAGGGTACAAGTATATACAAACAATTGCAAGGTTATATTCTGTAGAGTTTGTGGATTCCGGGTAAGGGTCTTACAGAACTTCCAGAAGTTTCGGGTACGGGTATGAAAGTATTACAGAGCTTCCAGAAGTTCCGGGTATTGTGGCACGTGCGTGCAGAACTCACAGAAGTTCCGGGCGGGTACAAAAGGTGCTGTACCCGTACCCCGGGTATTGTGGCACAGGGTGACGTGCGTACAGAACTCACAGAAGTTCCGGCCGGGTACTAAAGGTGCCGTACCCGTACGCCTGGTATTGTGGCACGGGGTGTACAGAACTCACAGAAGTTCCGGGTACGGATGTGAATGTCCTACAGAATTAACAGAAGTTCGGGTAAGGGTATGAAAGTCTTACAGATCTTCTAGAAGTTCCGGGTATTGTGGCATGGGCATACAGAACTTACAGAAGTTCCGGGTACATGCATGAGTGCCCTACAGGAACTTACAGAAGTTCCGGGTAGGGGTCATACCCGGGTAAATGCACACCCCCTCGGGCGGGAGTTCGGTTCGAAGTGGAGGATTTAATCCAACTTGCATGGATGGCATGTTCTCACTTGGCCAAATGCCCGGAGGCAATCTGTCGTAGCTTCAAGGGAATCATGAATTATCGACAAAACCTATACCTAGAGAGGCGATAGATCGTGAACCTCAAAGAGTGGCGACCGGGGTAACAGCCGCGCTCACGGCTACTATACTGCGCTGTAAATTCATACCATAGCGTACCCCGGCTGTGGCGCTTCAAAACCAATAATAGCGGTCGTAAGCCCATATTTGCCACCACAGCTCGATAAGCCAAGTGCCGCGACAAAGAAGCGGAACTACCGAAAACATAGGGTATAGTTCAAGAGGTCGATGTAGCTGCATCGCCGTCACGGCAGATCATCTGTGTATTATTTCGATCGGAAAAAACGTTGACAATACGCAACACGTGGTTTGTTGCCGCTAGGAGAAAAATTCGTATTTTTCCACCAAATCGGTTTCCACCAAATCGAATCGAAGTCAATTCGATTAATAAAAATTGAATATTTTCGATTCAAAAGTGTCTTTCGTTTATATAATAATATCCGGTCGCTCCGGTGTATCAGGTTATCCTCGAGCCTGGTAGAGGTCAGTTTCGTGAGTTCGAGTCCCGTCGAGTGCATACTGGTATATATTCGTAGGGACTTTTTATTGTGCACAAGTTGACTTGTGGAAAGCGCGAGAGCGTGAGTTAGCAACACTCGATGAAAAATCGACGAGTAGTGGGATTGTTGAACCCTATATGCGCGAAAAAAGTTGAAGGCAAGAACCGGGGGGGAAGAAGGGACGACACCTGTGACCACTTGTCCAGAAGCTGGAAAGTAGATGTGTGCGAAAAAAAATAAGAAAAATAATAACAATACGTGCCCACGGGTTAGAAACGAAAGAAATGTGAACAGGACCCTACAGTAGGTGCTATCATATACGGTACCTACTGCTACAGCTGTACATTCGGTGTTCGGTTGGTTTCACTGACAAGATATGACTTAATAATATATTGCATAATACACTACTTTGCGTTATTAAAACTTGATTGATGCATGTGGGCTCCCCGGGTATTGCAACAAAGGTATACCCGTACCCCGGGTATTGTGCCACAGTCTTACGGAAGTCACAGAAGTTCCGGGTTAGAGTATGGGGATCTTACAGAGCTTACAGAAATTCCGGGTACGGTACGGAACTGTTACAGAACTCACAGAAGTTCCGGGTATTGTGGCACGGGCGTACAGGAACTTACATACATTATATAAATAATATACCCGTGCCTCGGGTATTTGAAGCACTTGCGTTCAGAACTCCCAGAAGTTTAGAGTGTGGGTATGAATGTCGTACAGAACTTCCAGAAGTCCCGGGTACGGGTATGCATGTCGTTCAGAACTTCCAGAAGTTCCAGGTACGGGTATGAATGTCCTACAGAACTTACAGAAGTTCTTCGTAGGGTAATACCCGGGGTAAATACCTCGGGTATGGTTTGTGCGTACCCTGCAGAACACAACCTTAATAAATTGCTTCTATCATTTTGGTTGCTTCATACGTATTACCTGACACTTCGAACACATCCTTTGCTATACTCGTACCACATTCTGTACTCTCCAACGTGTACTATGTGTTGCTACATGAAACTGACCAGCCTGGTAGAGCGATGAAGGAAGAGCACTATATATGGCACGTGACAGGTTGAGGCCAACCGTAACACGCGCTGTATAGGGTACGCTGAGGAATTAGTTGCAAGGCACGCTTGAGGCACGTCAGAATGGGTTGACCACCACCACCACCGCTTCCCCAACACCTGAGCTCAACTACTAATACTACCACTAATACTACTAATAATACTGGAACCACTACTATTATTGCAACTGTTTGTACAAGGTTGAGCACGAGAACGCACGCATGACAATGAAGTACAAGAACCGCCGCTAACGCAGTAGCTTAACGCCTTTGCAACTGGAAACCCTTTTTGGGGACAAATTTACTTGAAGATAGTGTAGGTGGGGATCTGGGGGCTCTAAAGGGGTTAAGGCAGTTAAGAGTTTGGCCGGTTGACAGCGTCTTTCACGCTCCTCGTTCCCATCCTTCGTGTCACTTACAAGCGCTCGACAACGAAAAGGGCGGTACTTCGCCACAGGGCGGTCAAAATGGAATATTTCGGTGCACCACACCGCCAAATGCAAGCCCCGCCACCAACAATAAAAATGCTCCCCTCGTAGGGGTGTATATATATATATATATATTTTTTTTTTTCTTCTTTTTTTTAATTGACTTGAGTCTGACGTGCGTATGCGCAGTGATAGGTACCACGTGTAATATATACGTGGTAGTCTTTTCTGGGTGGCAATTGGGTCCTACATTGTTGTTGCGTTTTTCACAGTGGAGGGAACAAATCCTGATCAATTGATCCTAACCCTAATCCCTTCAGAGCCCCCGAACCCCTTCCTATACTAAATCCAAGTAATTTGTCCCCAAAAACGGGTTTCAAGTTGTAAAGGGGCTAACCCTAACGCTAACCCAGATACGAAATGTACCGATGACTGCCCCGTAATGGCGTCACTGCGATGAAATGGTTGAAACAACACAATAATGTGTATCTCTGGGCAAGCGGTGTAGTCGTTTTTTTCAGACGCCCTTAGTGCGACGTATGTTCCAGTATGGACCTGGCTCATTGTCGGCCGACCCCCGATTTCACTGGTATTATTTTCTGGCTGGGGCATGAATTGCGTCAGCTACGATGATATTTTATTTTCATTTTTATTTTTTTCACACACATCTACTTTCCAGCCTCTGGACAAGCCGTGGAGCCGTGGTCACAGGTGTCGTCTCTTCTCCCCTCGGTTCTTGCCTTCAATTTTTATCGCGCATAGGGTTCAGCAATCCCACTGCTAGTCGATTTTTCGTCGAGTGTTGCTAACTCACGCTCTCGCGCTTTCCGCAAGTCAATTTGTGCACGAGAAAAAATTCCCCACGAATCTGTACGAGTACGCACTCGGGGGGATTCGAACTCACGAAACTGACCTATACCAGGCTCGAGGATACCCTGATACGCCACCGGGGCGACCGGATATATGCGTGTACCACTTTTGGTTTTGTTTGTGTTTTTTTCCTGGGGTATTCCTCCACTCGAGAGTGACTGGAGCCTGCCTTGTGACCACGGATTTGATTATGCGAGTTAATGTGAGAACAACATACTATTGATAGCCTTGGTCCTTGGGTTCGATTCCCACCGTGGTGAGATTCTGTTTTTTTTTTGCAAAAAAGCAAAAAAAGGATCAACTGCTGAGAGCGCCTAGCAGCGTGGGTAGGTATAATTCGACGCGAGTCGACGAGGGAAGAAACAGCTGAATCAGAGAAGAAAAAGCTGAATTCCTCTCGCGATAGACATGAAGTCACGTACCGTGGCGGGAAGGGGGGAGAAGGAAAGCGGTATGCTCTACTGGGAGAAGGGTTCGCTATGTGACCCCGGATCTGAGTTTCTAATGGAAGGGAGTGCGAGAGCAGTGCGAGGATAATAAATGGGATGAAGAAACGAAAATAAAGTAAAAGAAAAGTAATGCACCCACACTTAGTATACTGCTAACGGCAGTATGCCGATATACCTGGTACCAGTTGTCGACCCGACCAAAAGCCTAAGCCCTAACCTAGCCCCAAAGGCATGTATAAGGGGTGGGATCAGGGTGTGTACGTGGAGTACAATGCTTCGGGTAGGGATGCATGACCTCATAGGCACCCCGAGGGGTGTACCTGGTATGCATTTTTTCACCCACTTGGCTATTAATAACACTCACTCCGACTGCTGTTTTGACCTCTACAGCCAGCGCCCACACGGCTATTAATACGGTAGTTGAAACGGAAGGTAAAAGAAAGAATGAAGAACCTGTCGTACCGCGTTGTAACCTTTGTAAAGTTGCGGCTGCTGTACGGGCCCGGCCGTAACCGCCGTGACGTGTGGGACGAAAGGCCCAGTAGACCGTACATCAGCAGTAGTAGACCGTACAGCTCATGATTGGACACACTGGTTGACCCACACTGATGGCTGTGTACGAGACGAAGAGGGCTCGTACATGGCCCGTAGCTTTGGTTGGTGTGATTAACCCCTTTACAACTGGAAACCCGTTTTTGGGGACAAAATTACTTGGCTTTAGTATAGGGAGGGGTTCGGGGGCCCTGAAGGGGTTAAGGTTGGGGTTAGGTCTTACACTTTTTTTTTTTTTTTTTTACCCTCCGGCGGATGGGGAAAAGTAAAGCTTTAGCTCACCACACTTCTACGTATTTTCATGCGCGTCGTGTGTCGATTTAACTCAGTTGCTTTCGCAGCCCAACGTTAGCTGGCGCACCCTTGGGGTCCTAACAGTTGGAAAGTCGAATGCAGCAGTAGTAGGAGATCCCCGGTAAGACGGTGATGTGCCAGAGCAAACCAGCCGCCTCACTGGGGGAAGCCGCCTTGTTCATTCCCGGTTCTGCGTGCAGTTCCCGGGTCGCGCCGAGCGATTTTGACCGCCTTGTACAGGGATACCGCCTGACGCAGGCCGCCTTGTTGGGGACCCCTACTGCTGTGCTTGTTGACGCCTTCACTACTGGAAACCTTTTTTTGGGGACAAAATTACTTGAAGTTAGGACAGGGAGGGATTTTGGGGCTCCAAAGGGGTTAAGTGGTAAGCTGCCCTACGGAGGGTTTTACCTTGTATGTAATATAGGGGAGTCGCCGACCTATAGCCGGTCGCCCCGGTGGCGTATCAGATTATCCTCGAGCCTGGTATAGGTCAGTTTCGTGAGTTCGAGCCCCGCCGAGTGCACACTGGTATAAATTCGTTGGGACTTTTTCTTGTGCACAGATTGACTTGCGGAAAGCGCGAGAGCGTGAGTTAGCAACACTCGATGAGAAATCGACGAGCAGTGGGATTGCTGAACCCTATCCGCGACAAAAATTGAAGGCAAGAACCGGGGGGGGAGAAGGGACGACACCTGTGACCACGGCTTGTCCAAAAGCTGGAAAGTAGAAGTGTGCGAAAAAAAAAAAAAAAGTCCTAAAAGGACAATTCCCCCGTCTTACGCGCGATCAGAGTATCGCACACAGTTGCAAAGATCAGTTTCGACAAAATCTTCGATCTCACAGCTGGAGTGTTGTTTTATTTGTATAATATACGTAAGCTATCTTTTAAGAGTCTCTCATGCCGGTCGCACCCCGGTGGTCTTTTCATTTTTCATTTTTTCTTGTGTGTTTTTATTTTTATAATATATGTGAGCTATCTTTTAAGAGTCTCTTATGCCGGTCGCCCCCCGGTGGTGGTCTTTTCATTTTTTTTTTTTTTTTTTTCATCCTCCGGCGGATGGGGAAAGTTCAAAGCTTAAGCTCACGACACTTGACGTATTTTGATACATGTTGTGTGTTCATTTAGCTCTGTTGTGTTCGCAATCCAGCTGGTTTGCTGGCGTATCCTTGGGTGCCCGTGGTAAGGACAGCGCGAGCTCTCCCTACCGGCGGTCGCCGTTACCACTCCAGCAGCGCAAGCTGCCGTTGTACAAGGAGTCGTCGACCCGGCTTGATCCCTGGGGACCAGGTGCTGTGGACATAGCCACCCGGAAAATTGTCCCTCCAGGTAGTGAGGGACTTGCGCGAGCTCACTCGCTAACAGATCCCCTGGCCACGAGAAAACAGGGATCCGCCGGACTTGGTCCAGTTATGGTCCACCCTACGTACCCATTCGGGCGTTGGGCCTGGTGGTCTAGTGATCTTTCTCGAACTCTACTCAAGGTTGGAGTCAGGGGTTAAAATCTTGGTATGGGGACGTTTGTGTTCTGGAGGCACCAACTGCCGAGAGCGCTTTATAGCGTGGGTAAATCACCGTTCGATGGGGGTCGACGAGGGATGCAAGTGCTGAATTCTTGTCGCGATAGAATCGAAGGCGCGTACCGTAGTGGGGAGGGGGGGAAGAGCTTGGTTGGAGACCCCAGATCTGAGCTACGTCTTGGGAGGGAGAGGGAGAAAGAAAAAGTGCGAAGATGATGGGTGTGATGAGCAACATATTCACCTGGCATATACCAGGTATAAACGGTAACCTCGACCTATAAAATTCTCGGAAATTTATTATGAACTATCAACCATTTTGTCGAGGTTGAGCCATGTTGTAAGCATGATCGTTATGTTTTTCAGAGTGCTGCTGCTGCTGTAACACTGCTGCTGTAGCTGCATGCTACGGAGCTACGTGTTTGACTGTCTTCTATCTCCATACTGCTGCTGTAAGCCGCTGCCTGGTGCTGACCTGTGTATGCACCAGTCCGCACGTGTGAGGGGCGAGGCCATCACAAAGCTGATGCAAGGTACATCCACATTTTTTTCAGCCACGACGCTTTACCGTACTGCTGCATCTGTAAGAACCTAACAGGAACCCCTGCTTACACTACGATACAGAGAGTACATACCATGCATGAACCATGAACCATGGATATTTTCTCGTTTGGTTTGGTTTTGTTGACCTCTTTCGTATCCGGTATGTATGACGTTCAATTTTTTTTTCGTCGTTTAGATTGCGTCCCGCTTGTGCAAAATTGTTTACCTCCCACCTCTGTCCTAACAAATTTCAAATTCATTAATTCAGTACTGCAGTTGTTTATGGTACCCAGATGTAGGTCATCGATCTTGGATCTCAGCAAGATTTTTTTCACCTAAAGTCTGATCTGTGTATACACTCTGCACTGCATGTGGAGACGGATGTTGGTTCTGACAATTTCCAAGATCTGAAAATCAACCGAAAAGGGGTGTTTTGTCCCTGTCTCAGGGGGAGATCGGGACAAGGTAGTTCTTCTCAAGATATTCTCTCTGAGGCTAAGCCGATGCTAATGGAAAGCCGATAGTTTGGCCCGAAAGGGTCCAAACTTTTTTCTTTTTTTTTTTCTGAAAGATTCCGGGTAACGTCGCTATGGGGAACAAACGTTAAAAATATTTATTTTTTGGCTCTTTTCTTTCATCATGCGGCCCAATAGGCCAGTTTGTCAATTTTTCATGAAGCCGTGATGAACATTATTCACCGAACACGATCGACCTTTGATCTCGAGATAGAGACAACCCACGGTCACTCCTTGTCGTTCCGGACAAGGTCACATGAGTGTAGGTGACCGCGCTGAAGAGTTAATCTCGATCCATGCCCTAGGGCGTGAGAGGTTGCTTGTGTTGTCCTGTAGGCTTCCGTCAAATCCTCTCAAAATTATGATTTTTGCCCGTTGGGAGACGATAGAGAGTGCTAGTCTCAGTCTTCTGCACACCAGCCGCCGAACGTGTTTTTAACAGAAGCTTGATCGGCGACTGCCACAAATCACCGGCCGTAGAGTGAGCACTATACACCAAGGGGGGGTCGCAGCGCCTAACGCGCTCGCACGTTCTGAGTTCACGACGCTGTCGTTGATTTCGTGAAACGAAGTGTGAGGAGGACACGAAATCACGCCGCGTCTAGTCCAAGATCTGCTTTGAGAATTTCTCAAGTATATATATTATGTTGGCCAAGATCGCCGCGAGAAATCGTTTTTTTCCGGCAAGTTGGAAAGTTCCAAAAAAACAACAAAATTGGGCCCATAGGCGACCAAACAAGCAATTTTTTTGGCTGGGATCTTCGGAAATTTTTCAACTTTTGGCCTTCCATTGTCACCGGCCTTAAGCTGCAGTTTTGCCCCGCACATACACAAGAGAACAGCAGTTCGCAAAGATGCGGCAGTCTCCTGGGGTATTTGCCGAGCAACTGTCGCTTGACCCTCGCGCGCCTCGATCGTCATGGTCCGTAGTGTGTCATGGCGCCGCGGCGCATTTGTGTGTATTTCGGGTTGTCGAAATCGTATAACCACCGCCCTAAATAATGCCTTCGAATATACTGACCGTTGTTGTCAAGTTCTGCATCGAGACTCGTTTTTACCGTATCATACACACTGTTTGGATATCGCTGTTTGGAAATCTTATATCGGTATCTTGATCTTGAGGCGGCGAAACGAATCTCGGGAAGATCGATGACCTCGTAGATCGGGGTACCATCAACAGGAGTGGCTCCCTATGTAATATGGTCGGCTGCATCTTTTTGATTCTTCTTTATCTCCTTATTAGTCTGTTACTACTCAACGTGTATCTATCCTCGTCAGGTTATCCTTGAGCCTGGTATAGGTCAGTTTCGTGAGTTCGAGCCCCGCCGAGTGCATACTGGTATAAATTCGTTGGGACTTTTTCTTGTGCACAAATTGACTTGCGGAAAGCGCGAGAGCGTGAGTTAGCAACACTCGATCGAAAACTCGACGAGCAGTGGGATTGCTGAACCCTATGCGCGATAAAAATTGAAGGCAAGAACCGGGGGGGGAGAAGGGACGACACCTGTGACCACGGCTTGTCCAGAAGCTGAAAAGTAGAAGTGTGAGAAAAAAAAAAGTTTCCATCTATGTCACACCTACCTGGGTATGTGGGATGGCGTTGGGTATACAGTAGCTAGTATACAGTATACAGCAGTACTCCGGGTACCTACCCGACTATGACCAAAACAACCACGTTTGGTACCCGGATATCCCGGAGTATATGTAAGAGTAGTGGTCCCCTCTATATTAGTGCCGGTATGTGCACGGTAGAGGGAAACAACGGCACTATAGCGGCAACCGGCACTACTCCGCTTACTGACTGTTCCCACCTGTGCCAACCGATTCCACAAGCACTGTAAAGGGCAACCGGCACTACTCAACCGGCACACTAGACGGGGGGCCTCTACTGCTGTATGACACTAAGTACGGCTTTGAAATCTGTACCAGGTACTATTTACGGAGATCCACTGTCAGGGGGATGAAGATTCAAAAACAAAGAAGGGAGCAAAAAAGCGCTCCTTGAAGAAGGTAGAAAAAAAAGCGCCCCTTTTTTGTTGTATAGCGTTTGCTCGCGTTTAATCACCCGCCTTTGTTGGTTTGACTTACCTGGCATACAGAGCCTCAATCGAACACAGCAGTCGTGGCGTGGGAGAGCTCGCATGAAAGGCGGCGATGCTTCCTTTTTTGTGTGTGATTTCATCCTGCTAACAGTGGATCTCCGGTAGGCAGACGTCCCCGAGGCCGGAAACACCCTTGTGTATAACAAAAACAACGGCATGATCGTTTTGTTTTTACATCGTGTTAGCTTTTCAGCTCAACTACCAGTGGCAAGCGGTTTTCACCCTTGATGGCTTTCTGGAAGAACCATCGTCACACCGGGGACGCCAGGTACTGAATAAGAACAACAAATCACGCACAAATCCTTATCATACAGTACGCTAACGTGGTCGTGACGTTTTTTTGGATCCTTGAAAATATCTCGGTTATAAACCCCCCCCAAGAGCTGCGACTACGAAAGAACGGGCGTCGGTACCCCACCTCGGCGATGGGGGAGCGTGGAAATCGCCCTCCCAGGGACGGCTCGCTTGCCCCCCCCCCGCTTTGTCTTCGTATCTGCCCGCTATTTTTTTTTTCGAACTCCAACTATATTAAAGCTTTTTGGCCACTTGAGCCATGGACAGAGCCATGGACACGAGACGACAAGCGCGCCTGCGTCAACAGCAAGCACAACACCAGGACCAAACACAGCAGCGTCCAGCCGTCGCCGCTCGCCGTGCGCAGAATCGGCAACGCGAGCGCTTTTCGCTTGGCCCCCGGCGTGGCGGGGAATAGTAAACAATTGCAAATCCCACCCAGCCCGAGGGCATTGTAACCAACGAATCGGCTGCTGCTCGCCTGTCAGGTGTATTGCTCTACGTACTGCTGCATTGCTGTACTGCTGCACTGGTTAGGTCCGTGGGAGGGTGGTGGGTGGTGGGTGGTGGGTGGTGGGTGAGTGGTGGGTGGCGGCTCGCTCGCTCCCCGAGATGGCCGAGTATCGTCAAAAAATGAAACTCTCCCCGTCTCTTTCCAAGAACCAACCAACTAACTGCTCCCCGCGCACCACGTGTACTGCTGCACTGCTCTGCTGCTATATGTAGTAAAGGTTTGGTCGGTGGTTGGGTGTAGGGTGCACTGCGTCGTCCGTGGTGGGTGGGTGGGCCGTTCCGTACGTGGGAATCTTTTTGCGTCCTGCGGGAGATGAGCCTTTTTTTTATTCAAAATACCAGCCTCCCACTGGGTGCTTGGGAGTACCACCGTTCCCACTGCTGCACTCCTCTGTCCTTTACTACCGTACGTACTGCTGCACTGCCGTACTGCTGCCCTGTGATCATTTTGTTTTTGCAGTACTTGCATACCTGGTACAGAGGATGATACCTTTACTACCGTACGTACTGCTGCTCTGCCGTACTGGCCTGTTACTATTTTGTTATTTTAGTACTTACATACGGAGGATAATACAGCACCAAATTGTTTTTGTCCGCCATCGTCACATCGGGGACGCCAGGTACTGAATAAGAACAACAAATCACACGCAAACGGGAAAAAAAGACACAAGGGCATACCAGCACTAATACTTGACCATTTGACTATTTGATGCTTTTTGAGTATAGTATGTGGCATGTTTCTGCTGCTGCTTTATCATATCGTATCATAGGAAAGTTATGGGAGTAGTATGAATTCTACAGCGGTGCGCACAGGCGGAGTATGATAGATTTTTTTATCAAGTAAATTCTAAACGCGTCAGCTGTGAGTTCGATAAATTTAGGGTCTTGCTAATACTTTACCGAGGCTCCTATTGATACGAGTAAATGTGCGTTAGACTTTGTATGTGCAAGTATTGCAATTTTACACATGTACGGTATGACGAGTGAGGTCACCATTGTTCCCTGCGATAATTTCCCCACATTTTGAAGTACAGCGAGCTCTTCGCCCATGGATAGGCGGAATGTTTTGCGTTCTGCGGGTACGATTGTGATGGCTGTAGACGTCTTCCAACTATCTTCCACAACAGCAGCAGCATTTTGATGTTCCAGGTTCGGTTAGGTTCTCGCTCTTTTGTTCACTTTGTACGAGCGTGCCCTCTGCTGCTCCTTTCTGTTGTGTGGCTGCTGGAGGCCTACAATGTTCTTGTTTTTTCCCACTTTTTGGTCATACGCGATTCTATCATCCGTCTTGGGAGAGAGCTTCGTAAGTTCTTGCGCTGTGTGGTTACTACCAATAAGTATGCACCTACACATGTGTACGGTGCCTGGCAAGAGTCGCAGTAGGGTTCCCCCAACAAGGCGATCTGGGTAATGCGGTATCCCGATACAAGGCGGTCGAAATCGCTTGGCGCGATCGCGAAATTGCGCTCATGACCTGGAGTGAATAAGGGGGCTTCCCTCTATAAGGCGGTCATGTTGCTCTGGCACACCACCGCCTTTCTGAAGGATCCCTGCTACTGATTGTACCGCTGTATCGTGATATCAGGCATGTGAGATCATTGACGTGTGCTATTTTTATTAAATAGAGCGGTATATACCTCGTCTTGTTAGTGCACACCTATCACATGCATGCGCACGATGCCCGGCAGATGTTGTCGATGACGTTGCGCGACCTGTGTAAGGAAGTGGAGTGGCACCTTGTCTTCGTTCTGTTTACGTTTACCTATGATACTTGAACCATGAGCCAGCTCTGTTTATGATTAGCGAAGTAGGGAATTTGTTGCGCGAAACGTCGGTCCAGAGTTGGGTGCTGTTGTAAAAAACTTTGAAGGGCGTGAAGACGAAAAGGCTGCCAGGGTACGTACGTGCTTGTGTGGGCTGATCTAAAATCAGCGGGTACCATTTATGTATGTATGTACGAAAGGGCTACCAATGTGCGTACGTACTTGTGTGGGCTAATGTAGAATCAGCAGGTACTCTGAATACGCACATACCGGTATATACGATATGTACTCGTTTATGGTATCGATGATTAAGTATGAGATAATGCGGGAACAGCAACAGCAACAGCAACAAAAACAACACTGAACAGCAACAACAATAAGCAACAACTACAACAGCCGCGTCAAAAGCAAACCTGTACCCGAATGAAGACTTAAACCTCCCCACCCCCCCTTCCCCCACCCCCTCTCACCTTGACGACAGGGTCCCGTTCTCCGGGGGCCAAGCCACGACGGTCCTCCTCTCAGGATTCCCGTCCCGCCGTGGTGTGCATCGCCGCCGACACGCCGCCCGACAGCAACCGCAAGACTCGCGCGGCCGCCCGCAAAGCGGCGAAGGACGCCGCCCGCGACATGGCGAGAAGAGAAGCCGACGAGGCCGCTGCGCAAGCCGCGCAGGAAGCCGTCCGCGCGGCCTGCGTCCGATACGCGTCGGGGAGTTCCTCACACGTGGGAGGCTACCGCAGTCGGCCCGTCCGGAGCAGGAGCTTGGAGAGCGACCGCACGAGCGGTAGCACTCGGACGGGGGTTGGTGCGGATGGTGGTGACGGTGGGCGGGATGGTGATGATGGCGATGGTGGGGACGGCGGCGGGGAGGAGGAGGAGGAGGAGGAGGAGGAGGAGGAGGATGGCGGCAGGGATGGGCGTGGGCGCGGTAGCGGTGGCGTCGGCATGGAGAGACGCAAGCCTGCGACCGCCGACGTCGACTCTCGTTCGACCGGCGAGTCGCTGACAACCGCGCACCGCTCCAAGTACGAGATCTGGGCGAAGCATCAGCCGCCCGACGCGACTGAGGAGAGGCGGGACCGGCCGCAGCGTCAGGCTCGGGGCCAGCGGGGGCGTGGCGCGCGCCCCGGGAGCGAGGGCGTCAGCAGTGGGGTGACGCTGAAGGATCTCGCTAGCGGGCCGTGGCCTGTATGGCCGCAAAGTAATGCCGGTAGCGGTAGCGGTGGAGGTGGTCTTGGTGGTATTGGCGGTGGTAGTAGTGGTGGCAACGGGAATGTGGGCAGTCGGAGTGCCGCGCGGGCTAGCAGCCAAAGGTCGGTCTCCTCCGACTCTAGCGTGAACAGCTGGGGCTCCTCCTCGGGGTCGTCGGCTTCCTTCTCGTCGTCGCAGTCGTCGTTCACTTCTTCCTCGTCCAACTCCTCCCGCGGCGGTGGTAGGAGCTGGGGCTCGGTCCGTTCCGGCAGCTCCGTCAGCAGCGCTAGGGGTAGCAGCCTCGGGCTCGGGGGAGGGCTACCATCGCCCGTGCCAGAGGGGGAAGAGGGGAGCGGCAGCAGCGCTAGCAGCGGAGGCACGGGAGGGTTCGGGGGTAGCAGCAGCAGGAGCAACAGCTTTAGGTCGAGGCCGCCGGGCTTCGGTAAGCCTGTGCGCGAGCCGAAGGTTGCCGCCAGGTCCGCGCGGGATGTTCCCCCCGACCTTGAGTTCAACGGCGTTGGTGATTCTTATGGTCCTGGGGAGGCGACCTCGCCCGCGTCTCGCCTGTTCAACAGCTTGAAGATTGAGAAGGCGATCGCTGAGCGGAAAGCGGCGGAGGACAAAGCTCGCGCGAAAGCTTTGGCCGAGGGTAACGGCAACGGTGGTGGTGGCGGCCGTGGGAACGAGGCGAGAAACGCGATGCTGCGCCGCGCGGCCTTAGCGCTTGATGGCGCGGGCGAGGACGACGATGATGAGGAGCCTAGCTGTGGGGGCACCGATATGCGCTCGCTCTTCCAGAGGCATGACACCGGGAGGGGGTGGACCACCAGCGTCGGAAAGTTCTCCCAGAGTAGTAGCATCTTCGACAGCAGCGGCGTGTCTGACTTGCCCGACCGGGGGCACGAGGAGGATGAGGACGAGGACGAGGAAGCGGGAGAGGATCAAATACGGCCGCAGACGCAAGAGCAGGAAGAGGAGGAAGACGAGGAAGAAGAAGATGAGGAGGAGGAGGAGGAGGAGGAGGAAGAGGACAAAGACGACCGCGAAGCTAACACCGCCGTCAAAGAGAATAGTGCCTTCTGCGCCACCGATGCCTATCCGCCGCCCCCCTCCCTGCCGGCTGGAATGGCAGCTGCCGCCGCAGCCAAATCCAGACGCAACGCAGAGGAAGCCGAAAAGTTTCGTCGCGCTATCGCAGCTCTTGAGGGAACTGACTTGCACGGCGCAGAAAAGGTCGACCAGGCTAACCTTGACGAGAGCGCGGACAAGGAGGCGGCGGCGGTGATCGCGGCGGCGGCGGCGGCGGTGGCGGCGGCTGCTGAGGGAAAGGGTGGGGGGCGCCACAGACGGCGCGCCAGTAGCGGCGGTATCGGCATCGGTGACGCGAGCTTCGGAACGGAGGACAGCTGCGCGGCTACCGAGGCGGCGACGGAGTTTTCGTCGGGGGCTAGCACAGTTGACATGCGAAACAGCTCGGCGGACAGCTGGATCTGGCACAAGACAGACAAGGTGCGGCTTTGTGTTATGTTTGGGGGGTACGTAGTTTTTTTAGGGGAAAGGTTGGATGTGTGGTATCCAACGGTTAGCCCAGCACCCACCACCGCACGAACCAATGGATCAATCAATTTACCAACCATTTAAACCGGCGCATCCACCAGTTACACGATCACCCAGTAAGAAGCCCAGCGCAATAGAAGGCTACCTTTTCTGCCGTCCCCGCCACGCACCCCCACCCCCTCCGTCTCCCTACCACCCACCCTACCCGCCCCCGCCACCCATATCACCCCCTACCCACCCCACTCCCCACCCCACGCCACTCCCCAACACACCCCACTCCCCAACCTACCCGACTGCCCAACCCACATCACCCGCCCCCCTGCGTTTCCACCCCCTCCCTCCCTTTCCATCCCCCTCCCCTCCGTTTCCACCCCCCCCCCCCCCCCCCACCCCTTCCTTCCACCCGCCCTCGTGTGGCCTCCACAGTCTACAAACCCGGAGATCTCTGTCAGTAGTCTCGGAGATTCCGAAAGCGGTGGTACCTCGCCGATCATGCCCCGTTCCCCCGTTCGCGGCTCCTCGTTGCACTCGTCCAACGATACAACATCACCGCGGCAGCAGGAACTGGAGCAGGAGCAGCAGCGGCGGCAGTACTCTGTGTCGCAACCGCCGCCGTCCCCGCAAGAGCTGTCCTTGGAGGAAGGGACTACTGGGAGGCGGGAGAAGAGCCCCTCGCCCAGGCTGGTGTCTCGGCAGCGTGTACCGCAGCTGACGAGGCCCCCGCTGCAGAGCTCGTCTGCTGCGAGGCCGGGGGAGGGGAACAGGCCGCCGGAGGAAGTCACTAATCGGTCCCCGGAGCAGGAGGATGACGTGGAAAAGGAGGAGCAGGAGAATGAGGGAGAGGAGGAGGGGGAGGAAGAGGGGGAGGAAGAGGGGGACGAGAGTGAGGAAGATGTGAGCTTGGCCGATGATATCTTGGCGACCCCGCCGCCGCAGCGGCCGCGGTTGGCTTCCTCTGTCGATCACGAGAGCAGCGAGGGCGGGACGTCCGCGGGGTCGTCTTCGAAGAAACGGTCGCCGAAGGCGCCGCCCCTGGTCGCGTCGAAGTCGTGGCTCTCGCAAAAATTCGGCAAGCTGCATAGGAGCCGCCAGCAACAGCAACAACAGCAGCAACAGCAGCAGCAGGCGCCTTTCGAGGCGGCGCAGCTTTCGCAGGAAGAGTCTTCGAGGCAGCTGCAGGAGCAGCTGGCCGCGGCGGCGGCGGCGGTGGCGGCGGGGGCGGCTGCGATGGCTCGCCACGAGGAGATGCGGAAGCGTAAGCAGGTGGAGCAGCAACAGCGGCAGCAGACGGCGGTGGAAGACACAGCCGCCGCCGACGCAGCCCCTCCCGCCACCTCCGCTGCCGTCACTGCAGCTGTTGTGGAATCGCCCGAGCAAAAGCGTGGGCTTGACGAAGGGCAACAAGGTTTGCAGGTCCTCGCAGCCCCTAAGTATCCCGAGCACCAGCAGCAGGAGGGGGAAATGAAGGATCTCGAGCAGGAGAGGGAGGAAGCGGAGCTAGAGCGCGAGCTTGAAGGGCTGCAGCGCGAGATAGAGGAAGCGGACTTATCCGAGGCGGCGGCAGCCCGTGTTGACGCCGTCGAGGTTAGCTCCTCGCCTGGACGCCAGAGCGAGGAGGACTGTGAAATGAGGGAGCTGCAGAAGCACCAGGCGACGACGGCGGTGGCGGCGGCTGCGACAGCGGCGGCTACCGCGGTTGCGGCTGCGAGGGCGGCTTCTGCCGCTGTTGCCGAGGCGGAGGCAGCGAAGGAGGCGGCGGCGCTGGCGGAAGCGGAGGCGGAGGCGGAGGAGATGTTGCGCCAGGACGAGGAGGACAGGTCGGTGCAGCAGCAGCAGCGGCAGAAGGAGGAAGAGGAAGAGGAGGCGCGGCAGCAGCAGGTTAAGTTGGCCCAGCAGCAGCAGCAGCTTGAGTTGGCGCAGCAGCAGCAGCTTGAGTTGGCGCAGCAGCAGCAGCTTGAGTTGGCGCAGCAGCAGCAGCTTGAGTTGGCGCGACAGCAGCAGCTTGAGTTGGCGCGGCAGCGAGTGCAGCAGAAGCAAGAAGAGGAAGAGGAGGCGGAGAAGAAGCGATTAGAGGAGCTGCTCGAGCGCGTGGAGAAGAAGAGACAGGCTGAAGCTGCCGCCGCAGCTGCCGCCGCGGCCGTGCTACTGCAGATGCAGAAGGAGAAGGAGGAGAGCGAGAGACAAAGACTGTTGGAGCTTGAGGCGCTTCGGCGCGAGCGGGAGCAGCAGCTATTGGAGCAGGAGAAGTCCAGGCGCGCGCAAGAATGGCTGGAGCAGGAAGCGCTCCGTCGGGAGCAGGAGCAGCTCAAGCAGGCGGCATTCCTTCGCGAGGAGGAGGCGAAGCGGCAGGAAGAGCTCCGCGCCGAGGAGGAAGCCCGGAGGCAGGAGATGTTGGAGAAGAAGGCCATGGAGCGCGAGAAGGAACTGCTGGAGCAGGAGGCAGCCCACCGCGAGCAGGAGCGGCTTAACCAGGAGGCCCTGCTCCGCGAGCAGAAGCTGCTCGAGGAAGAGGCTATCCGCCAGGAGCAGGAGAAGATGGAGAAGGAGATGATCTTGCGCGAGCAGGAGCTTCTTGAGCGGGAAGCTATCTTGCGGGAGCAAGAGCTTCTGGAACGAGAAGCCCTCCAGCGAGAGCAGGAGCTGTTCGAGGAGGAAGCCATACAGCGCGAGCAGGAGCAGCTCAAGGAGGAAGCGCTTCGCCGCGAGCAGGAGCAACTCCAGCAGCAGCAGGCCGAGGAAGCGGCTGACAGAGAGCGGGAGAAGCTTACCCTCACCCGCTCTTCCATCCAAGCACCGCCCGTCGAGGCTCCGCCTTTCCCCAACGACTCGCGGCCGCGGGGGGACAGCGCGGGCTCATCTCCGGGATCCTCCCCTCCCCAGCTCATGCAACTCACTTCGCAAGAGTCGCAGGAGGATCAGAAGCAGCAGAGGCACTTGCAGCAGAGGCAGCAGATGCAAAAGCAGCAGCTAAAGCAACAGCTGACGATTCAGGTGGGCGAGCCTATCCCCCCGGTGCGCGGGCATCCCCGGAGGGGTAAGGGTCGCCCTCCCGCGATGGCTGCCGCGTCTGATTCGGAGACATCGCCTGTTGTGTCGTCCCCCCAGAAGACTTTCCTCCAGCAGCTCTCGCAGCACCTAGACTTGTTCCAGCCCTGGCGCCGCGGTTGGGTTGACTCTTCCGAAAAGGGCAGCTCTAGTAGTTCTAGCGACGATGAGGGCTCGTCTAGGGCTAGGCGGAGGGAGGCTGTAGCAGCGGACGCGGTGGTGGCGATGGAGGCGACTAAGCAGGCGCCGGGGGCAGCGGTGAAGCCGCCTCGCGCGCCGGGTGCGGGACGAGAGACGGTCGAGGAGGAGGGGGAGGTGGGGAGGGAGATGGTGGTGGAGAACGAAGGAGGGGCTGCTAACGAGAGGCCGTGGCGTTCGCCGACGTTATCGCCGCAATTATCCCCGCCGATGTTGAAGCAGTTGTCTCAGCGGATGGACCAGCTTCAGCGGCCGGCGTCCGCGGTGCCCGTGGAGGAGGAGAAACAGGTGGAGGCACCGCCTTCTGCGGAAAAGACGGACGCTATTAGACAAGCTAGGCTGCAGCTGCAGCGGCAGCAGCAGTGGCAGAAGGAGCAGAAAGAGCAGCAGAAGCGACAGAAGCAGCAGGAGCAGCAGCAGCGGCAGCAGGAGCAGGAACAGCAACGGAGGGTGCAAGAGTTGCAGAGGCAGCAGGACCAGCGCTTGCGAGAGCAACAGCAGCGGGAGAAGCAGCTGCGAGAGCAGCAGCAGCAGCGCGAGCAGCGGGAGAAGCAGCAGCGCGAGCAGCGGGAGCAGCAGCAAAGGCTGCTTCAGCAGCTGGAGCAGCAGCAACGGCAGCAGCGGCAGAAACGGCAGCAGGAGGAGCTGCAGCAGCAGCACCTTAGGGATACTCGCGATGTTGAGTCGCAGCCCGCTCCGGCCTACGAAGGGCGTGCAGTGCCCCCGCTCCGTCTTCTCCCTTCGCCACGTCTGATGGCTAACCGGCGCGCCGTGGCCCATCTCCAATCCTCGGACCATCTCGCGTCGCAACGCCGCTTGCTTCAGCTCCCCAGACCGCATCCCAGTCAAGGGGAAGCCACCTCCGGCGCTAATAAAACCCTCCCAGCAAACGGCCGGCGCAGCACCCCATTGCTTGCTCCACGGGAAGAGGAGGAGGCACAGCAGCAGCAGCAGCAGCAGCAGCAGCCCGTTCCTCGCCGGTTGGAAGGAGAGCTGCGCGGGGCGGAGCGTAGGGAGACGCTGCCGCCCCCGGCGTCGCTACCGCCCCCCGCCATCCAGCAGCGGCAGCAGTCGAACGAACGTCCGCAAGGTCCGCCCCCTGACTTTGACGAGGCGCAAGCAGTGAAGTATCAGGCGCGTTCGGCAGCGCGTGCCGCTGCCCAGGAGCAGGAGCAGGAGCATCTTAAGCAGCAGCGGCAGCAGGAGCTTCAGCTTCAACAGCAGCAACACGAGATTCAGCAGCAGCAGCAGCTTGAGCTTCAGAAGCAGCAGCAGCAGCAGCAGCTTGAGCTTCAGAAGCAGCAGCAGCAGCGGCAGCAGCAGCAGCAGCTTGAGCTTCAAAAGCAGCAGGATAAGCAGGAGCAGGATAAGCAGCTTCAACTTGAGCAGCAGGTGCGGCTTGAACAGCAGAAGCAGCTACAGCTTCAACAGCAGAAGGAACAGCAGCAGCATCAGGCGCAGCAGATCCAACACCATCATCATCAGCAGCAGCAGCAGCCGCAGCAGCAGCAACAACAGCAGCAGCAGCAGCTTCAACAAAGGCGAAAGACCCCGACATTGGAGCGCAACCCTTGGTCTCTGGACGAAGCCGAGGTCGCCGAAGCAGCGCGGCTAGCGACCGAGGAAGCTCTGGCCGCCGCCGCGGAAGACCGAGCAGCCCTAAGCGCGATAGCCGCGGCAGCGGCAACCAATACCGCCGGCGGCAGGGTTAGTGACGGGAACGCGGAAGACCTGTGGAGGGTGCGAAACGGGTGCGCGGTTCTCGACACCGGGATGCTCATGCCCCCGTCCGACCAGCAGACCGTTCGCGGATGGCTCCGGAATGGGATTACTGTGAAAAAATGGCAATCCGGAGGCGGAGGCGGCACGAGGAAGCGCAAGATGCGCCTCGAGGAGACCGATGTGGGGACTATGGTGCGCCGCGGCAGCGGCAGCGAGGGGGGCGACGGCGACCTAGGGGATGGTGGGAGTGATCATCTTAGAGGCGGTAGTTTCGGCGAGGGGGCGGGGATGCCGTGGGCGGCGTGGGCTAAGGGAGGCGGTGGCGAGGCGGGAGGGGGGGAGAGGTGGGGTGGGGAGGATGAGGGGTGGACCCTCGTGCTGCAGTCGGATAAAGGGAAGGACGTTGCGCACCGGCTGCCTACTCTTCGAGAGGTGAGCGAGAGGGTTCGGGGGGGGGGCGCACTTGAAACTTGAATGGGAGACGTATGCCTGCTACGGTACACAGGCCCGTTTTTTTCGGCTGGTGTTCACGGTTAGTTACATGTGTCCCGTGCAGCGCGCGGCGGACTGTATGTTGCTACATGGAGCAAAGACCATCCAACCGAGATTTTACAAAGTGTGGGGTAGAGAAAATACTGAAGAGATTTACAAGATTGAATTGTAGTGTACTGCCTTTGACACCGCACTCCACAGTGTTTTGCTTGTATGTATGTTTGCTGTCTACAACGCGCGGTCGGCCCTACGATTCTGTTTGTTCGTGGACCAGGTGACCGAGGACGAGGAAGAGAATACGGTGATCATGAGCTTCGACGGTAGCATGGAGACCGAGGGGAAGATAAAGATTACCTCCCCCGCGGACCCAAGGGTGGTTCTCTTCTTCCGCCAGGTAAAATATGACCTTCAACTCGAACCTTGAAGCTTTTGAGCGGACCGTTATCTTGATTTTGCGTGGGTGAGCCCTCAACTTGAAGAAAGCGGATAAGATGCCAACTTGAACGTCGGGTGAAATGTGACATGCCGGCCTGAAGAAAGTAGATAAAGCGTAAATTTGAACAGTGTGGACAGAATGTGGACACAACGCCAACCTTTTAAGAAAATGAAATGTCGACTTGAATAGTGTGAAACTTGAAGTTGAACTTGAACTGGAAGAAAGTTGTGTACAAAAACGCCAACTCGATTTAGAAAAGATCAAACGGCAACTTCAAACTTGAAGAACGTCGTTGTTAACGGAACACACGGACAACTTGATGAAGTGTTGCAATGTGGATGAAACGTCGACTTGAAGAAAATGTGACACGTTGAATTAATGACTTGATAAAAAAACATCGAGTTGAAAGAAAATTATTGGTCAACGTTGGAAGTGAAACCATACCTAGATTCCGAAAGGTCAACCTCAACCCAAAGGTGAAACATTAATTGGGTGTTTTGTGACAAAAACCTGTTCGGGGCGGAAAACACGCAAAAATATTAAAAAAATAATTTAATTCGTCTAATGTTTCAAAATCCAAGGCCACCATGCCCAGGAAAAAAATTGTTTAGAAGGTGTAAAAAGGTAGGAGGACATATTTCTTGACCTTTACCAGGTAGTTTTTCGCTGATTTTTCTTGGGGTTGGGTTGGCCTCGGATTGTGATGTTCGGAGGTTTTGATATTTTTTTCGTATGTTTTCTTTCCTGCCCGAGTCTTACCCAAAGTGGCTAAACCACAACAGTAGAATTGCTTCTACAGTGGGCCTATCAGTCGGAACGGGAAGTGTCGTTTCGCTCGTGTACTCTGCTGTACTCGCGGGGCTGTCTATGCACGCGAGACGCCTGAAGCCGCGAGAGTGACCGTCGGTTCCCGTTTTGCATCCGATCGATTCTAAACGTCCGTCCGGCGGTGGGACCTCCCAGTATCGGGTACCGGTCGGTGTTTCATTTCGTCGGTTTTGGACAAAGTGACATTTCGAGGAAATAGATGTACATGGTTAGGGCAAGGTTCGACGGCGAACCAAGCAAGGGCGAAACGATAGAAGTGCCTTGAGGCAAACGAGGCGTGCTTCCACAGGAAGAACGAGAGTCGACAGTGATTGCTTGTCGGCGGGAAACGGGGGTGGGCATCTCTCTGTCACCTGAATCTACGGAGAGTCCACGACCCCTTTTAGTACAACAGGACACGATATCTAACACCTATGGAATGGCTACCTTTCATATGAAGCTTCACGATCAGATGTGACTTTGCAACGGTAGAATGTGTACCTGCGATCCGCATCGTCCCCCAATGTTTGAACGCTACATATTGGAGAACCCAGCACAGCTAGTAGTGGTCATGGCAATGATGATGATGATGATGATACGTTTATGCAGCAAGCAGCTTGAGCTTCTCTAACATGGACCACTCATAAACATTCCCAGAAACGTTAATGTCACCCTCACATTTTTTTTCATTGTTTTTTAAACCCGATTCCCCGCTTAAGGTGGTTGAAAACCGCCATAGTCGAGAGAGGATGACAAGGGCCGCGAAGACGGCTTTGGTTGCGCTCGAGATGGGTGCGACCTCTCGGGCTATGTCGGCCGCCGCTCAGGACACCGCGTCGAGATGGAGAAGGGATAAGGGTCTAGCGGATATGGAGGATGCTTGCACGTCCGGGTGAGTGTGGTGGTGGTGGTGTTGGTCGTGGTCGCTTTGATTTTACACGTGATTTTAGTATCGCCCCCTTGTCTTGATCCCGGGTAAAGAAGATTGTGCTGCGAGTGCATATCGTGTTGATCTTTTCTGTCGCGCATCTTCGTCTTGATGGTTTCGTGTTTCTTCGCTTCGCTGCTGTCACGGTCGGTGCCGTTTTTTTGCTTTGTGCGAGCCAGAGACATCGTGGACGTGCAGGTTAACCCCTCCTTGGACCCGGCAAGCCACATGCGGGACTCCCGGCCCGCCCGCGAGGAGATCGAGGGCATCGTGAAGGGACTTGCGCGCTTCGACCGTGGACTCACGGTGAGAAGGGTCTCCCTTCCCTAAGGCGTGTTTTGTGCGCGAGCATGTTGCGTGTGATGTATTTCATGTGTAGCGTGTTGTTTGTTTTGACACCCACCCCCTGTATTGCCTGACGCCTCTGTATACCTTCACCCTCATCTCCTTTCCCTCATCTCCCCCCCCCCCTTGACGACCCCCATCCCCCACATTATATGCCTTACCCTCCCCTCTGATGCACTCCAGTGCGTCGGCCCCCGATGCTTTCTTTGTGCAGCCGCGCCCGTCGAATTGATGATGCTGAACGCCCTCACGCCACTCACTCTCTCCCATCGCCTACCCCATCCCCTCTCCACCGCCCCCTGCGCCATCTATCACTCCTCATCCCCTCCCTCATCCCACCCTCCCCACCCCCCGTATCCGCCAACGCCTCTTTTTTCTGTTCAGCCGCGTCCCGCCGAAATGCTGACGCTGAACGAAGTGAAGGAAGAGGCGAGAAATTACTTCAATGGAGACGTGCGGCGGGTATTGAACATTGTTAGCGTGGCGGTGGCGTGCAGGGGACCAAAGGAAGCGGCTGACTTCTGCCGCAGGCTGAAGCGACACCCTCAGGTTTGTTTGTGTTCTGCTTGTCGCATGGGGTTTTATTTCAGGTCTGGCGTTTTTTCGGTCGGTGGGGGAGGGGGTTGGGGGTCGTGGTGGTGGAGGGGAGTTGTTGGAGGTGTGTGTCTTGTGTCGTTTAGTGGGTCGGGTTTGGCGCCGTGTTGATGGTGTTGATGTTGGTGGTGGCGATGATGGTTGTTGTTGTTGTTGTTGTTGTTGTTGTTGTTGTTGTTGCGCAAAATGCCGAGCACAAATTATTCTTCCTGAAACATGCTACCCGCATGTGTCAACGCGAGTACCAAGTGTATGCACATGAAGTATTTTGGTATGTTCAACTCGTGATGTTTAGCATGTTTTTTCTCGCGTAGCATCATAGTCGTAAGTACGCACAGTCTACCAGGCGCGCTTGAATTTCAGAAACAGTAAGAAGCAGGAGAGCATGCTTCGAGCGTATGGTACGACGTTGCAGTAGAAAACGTTTTTTTTCGAAAGTTTTTCCGGAAGTGTGTCTACTAGGGTTGTGTATCAGGGTGCAATGTATATACCCACCAGGGACCAAAGCTAGGGTGTACGTGGGTCACTTTCGGATTTTTTTTTTTTTTTTTCTCTTCTTCCATGCACCGGCGGATTCTGGGAAAAAATAAAGCTTAAAATAAAGCTTGAAATTAAGCTCACTACACTTGCACTTATTTTCGTACACGTCGTGTGTCGATTTAACTCGATTGCCTTCGCAATTCAGCGCTATCATAGCTGGCGTGTGCTTCTGTTCCCACGCTAGCGATAGCGTGAGCTGCCCCTATCGGCGGTCCTCGTTACTACCCCGGCAGCCCAAGCAAGCTGCCGTTACACTTTCGGATTTTTTTTTTTTTTTTTTTTTGGCGGTGGCCCGGGGTCACTCGCGCGAGTGCCCCTCCCCCCCCCCCCTGTTCCTTTGGCCTCTTTGCATTTCGTGCTGTTTTGACTTTGCGATATGAATGCGCGATGGAACTGCTGTTAGCTACGCTGCGCCAAGGCGTATCGCCTGTATAATAGAGTGCTTTCGTCAGTGGGGTAGTGAGTCACTATTTATAGTGCGAGTGGCTCAAACACGGTAATGGGAAGTGGGGTATTGGGTCCCGCCGTTACCACATCTAATTTGATCTTCGGATAGTACATACCGAGATCGAAGTTTCACCAATAGCAAATTAGACGTGGTAACGGCGTTCCCCATATACCTGGTAGAGCATGTGCTTGAGAATAGAGGGGTGTATGTACGGCTAAGAAGGTGCGAACGGCGAAGCGAACGGCGAATGGCTCCCGTTCGAAATTTGGCCAAACGTACGAACGGCGCCGCCCGCGCGCGGCAACCACAAATCGTATAAGACGTTACTGCAGGGGATGGAACAATATTGTGACCCCGTTCCGCAGTAAAAACGCTTGAAAGTATTCCAGTATATGTGGAGGCGTTCCCCACCCCAGCGCCGATTTTTTAGCATTCCGCGAGCGGTAAGAATTCTACGAACGGCGCGTGGACTTGCGAACGCGTAACAAACAAAACTTTGGAAAGCTTTCCTGTAGGTGGGTGCAATAGCGCCAGTACGCCGGAATATATGGAGGCAAATCCCCACCCCAGCGGCGATTTTTTAGCGTTCCGCGAGCGGTAAGAATTCTGCGAACGGCGCGTGGACTTGCGAACGCGTAACAAGCAAACCTTTGGAAGCTTTCCTGTGGGAAGGCGCAATAGCGTGTTAGTTGGTCGTCGAAATGCTGACCACCACTCTCACCCGCATCTGTGATGCAGGCGGTGACGGATGTATGTATGCAGTTTTATCACTCATAACATCATAGCCTCACGGGTATCATTGTGAAAGAAGGATGACATCAGTGGTCGACGAGTAGTAAACGCACTGAGGGTGGCTATCTTGTACTTGGTACGATTATATGTAATGCGCTGGTATATCATGGCCCATAGGCCCTCGACGGCGGGGTACACCGCCCCA
The DNA here is from genome assembly GCA_012845835.1 of Undaria pinnatifida. Taxonomy (NCBI): domain Eukaryota; class Phaeophyceae; order Laminariales; family Alariaceae; genus Undaria; species Undaria pinnatifida. The sequence goes on along the minus strand of JABAKD010000012.1, from coordinate 3,088,962 downwards.
ATGCTTGCACATGTAATGTTGTGTTTGTTTTGTGTGTGTGTTTTTTTTCCCAGATGTAGTATTCTAACGCGTTAACAGACAACCGTTTTATCTCGTGATGGGTGGTGGGCAAAACTTTTAACTACTCGGAGCCGGCTTCGTGGTGACTATTTTTCGCTCTGCAGGTAAATAAATAACTATTACCTGGTATACACGGAGTACGGTAGGATGTTTGTGGCGCGCTCAGTTTTTTCTTCGTTTTCTTGCCTTCCCCCCCCCCCCCCCCCCCCCCCCCTTTTTTTTTTGCCTTTTCCTCGACAGTGATTCACACAGAACTGGTCTTGGATTGACGTTACCAGGGGATTTCCCTGGACGGTAAATTTCACGGAAGTTTCCTCGAAAGTTGATTTGACCCCACGGAAGTTTTATCGACACTTGTCCACGTGGGAAATTTTACTTCGAAACGTTGATCCCACGAGATTTTTTCTCGAAAGTTGTTCCAGCTGGATTTTTTTTTTTTCTCAAGTTTTTTTTTCCCCCTGCGGGATTTTGCTCGAAGGCTTCCCCCCCCCCCCCCCCCCCCCCCCCGCGGGAGTTTTCTTCGAAAGCTGTGCCCAAGGACGGGACTGTGTACTCGAGAGTTCATCCCGTGGGATTTTTCTGCGAAGCTGCTCCCACGGGATTTTCCTCGCAAACTGCTCCCACGGGATTTTCCTCGCAAACTGCTCCCACGGGATTTTCCTCGCAAACTGCTCCCACGGGATTTTCCTCGCAAACTGCTCCCACGGAATTTTCCTCGCAAACTGCTCCCACGGAATTTTCCTCGCAAGCTGCTCACGCGGTATTTTTTATCAACAGGTTGTTGCGCGGGATTTTCATGAAAAGTTGATCCCGCTCTCGTGAGTTGTCACGCTAAGAGACGCGACGGCGGTAGGCGTCTCTCAGGAAGGCGGTGGTTTGCGAGAGCAATGTGACCGCCTTGTAGAGGGAAGCCGCCTTATTCACCCCAGGTCATGAGCACTTTGGTGCAGTTACCCGGTCGCGCCAAGCGATTTTGACCGCCTTGTATGGGGATACCCGCGCTACTCGGACCGCCCTAATGGGTGGGACCCTTACTCGTACGTTTTGTATTTCTTGTTTTATTTCTGGACCCCCGCCCTCGAAAGTTATCCCCGCGGAACCACAACTGGTGTTCGACTTTTACCGTTAGCGAGACGGGGTAATCTTTTTTTTCCCTTCTTGTTGTGCGATTGGGGCCGGCGCTGTCCTCCGCACTTGTTCCGTCCTCGTACGTGGTCATTGTTTTTCTCGTCACTAAGCATGGAATAAGTAATACGGAGGAACGTGCTATATAATACTTCGAAGTAGTAATCAGGACCAACTATGGCTAGGGAAATTGGTGGAAAATGCGTACCACTGGTAGTTTTTTTTGTGTTTAGCATGGGTCCCGATTACAGCTGTTGGTCCTCCGCAATAATGCACACCAGGTGCCTGGGTATATTATTTTGGCTGACTCTGCGTTCATTAGAGCTGTGAGTCGGCAGGACTTGAGTCACCAACTAGTTATTAGCCGGACTAACAGTTAGTTGGTTATTTCCCGCAGGTGCCGGCTATCCGACTTGTTGAGTTTCCGTTCTTGCCGGAAGGACTCTGTTTGATGCGGGATTATTTTTGTCCTTTTTAGGCGCCCCCCCCTTAGGCAAGGGGAATCTGATTTAGCGCGCTTCCCTCGCCTGACTTGACTCGGCAAGTCGGCTGGCCATCAGTGGGCTCTATCAGCCGACTTGCCGACTACAGTCAGTTGGTTGGCTAAAGGCATCTACCAAGTAGTTGCTAGTCGTAAAATCGTGCCGACTCACAGCTCTAGCATTCATCATTCTGTACCTCTGGTATTATACGTTATTTTTTTTCGCACGGAATTTGTACTCGGCGAAATCAAAACAATGCTTTGCACGAAAACTGCTGTCGGTTGGGGACGTCATTTTTTTGTCGTACGGAATTTGCACATGGCGCAACGAACAAAAATCTTGCGCCGAAAATTGTTTTTTGGCGGGCGCGGAAATTAATACTGGTGCGTGTAATACTGCAGCAGTACTTACCTGGTATGATCTGATACGGACGGTAGAAGTCGATGGCAATATCGTTTGTTTTACAACATCATGTGATGTTGCTGTTTTTCGGGCGCGAATACTGGTGTCGGGTAGGGTATTTTTAGAGCTGAGTCGGCGGGATTTCACGTGTAGTAACTAATCGGTAGGTGCCGTTAGCCAACTAGCCAACTTTCGTCGGCAAGTCGGCTGGTGAAGCCAGCTTACGGCCGGCCGACTTGCCGACTTAATTCAGGCGAGCGAAGCGAGCCGGTTAACTCTTCCCGGTCGAGGAGGCCCCTCTCCAAACTCCAGCTGTGAGATCGAAGATTTGGTCGAAACTCATGTTTTGCAAGCTGTGTGTGATACTCCGATCGCGCGTATTGCTGGGTGTGTGCCATCATCAAGGATTAAGCTCGGCGACTCCCGTTGGAACTACGGTGTAGCTTGTGCCAGGGTCAACAGGGTGATGTTAGTCAATCTGTGCGCGGAAACTATGAAACCCGTTTTTTTTTTTGGGGGGGGGGGGACAGAATCTGACAGGTGTGGACGAAATGCATCAGTATTCCGTGTTACACAATCCTTCCCGCAAGTAACTATGGAAATCCAATAAGTTGGATAGTCGGCACCTCCGGGAAACGACCATTAGTAGCTATTAGTCCGACTAATGACTCGTTGATTACTCAAGTCGTGCCACCTCACAGCTCTAGTTATTTTCTTTTTCAGATACCTGTGGTATGGTATTTTTCAGGGCTTTTGAAGGGTCGTAATCTGTCGTTCTGATCAGGGAAAGACGTGTTCAAAACCTCGCCGAATCAGGAGGTGTTCGAACTTCTCACGGGTTGGATCAGGAAGTTTTTCAGTTGTCATGTGTACCCCTACCTTGGCATGTCCCTCCCGACCCGACCCGACCCGACCCGACCCGACCCGACCCGACCCGACCCGACCCGACCCGCGGACTGCTGTCCTGGCCCTTGAAATGCCCTCGTATTGGTATTTTTGGTGTGCATGGATTTTGACGTTTGTATTTTTCGCAGCAGCAGGTGCTTGTTGGCACTCGCATTGACTGTTATATTGCACGTGGTAAAACGTCTCGCACGAAAAATGGGTTTGTAGATTGAGAGTTTATGGTATTGCTGCGATTTTTTTGTTTTGTGCAGCGATGAATTCATGAATTTTTATATATTTGTCAAAACACGAGAAATTCCGACCTTGTGAAAATGTAAAAATTGGATAATTGTGATTTTGTGCGATTTTAGGAATACCTGGTACTATAGTGGTGCAGTACCTGGTACCTGGTCTATCGGAACTTGTTTTGTGGGTTTGCTCACTAGTAACATCACCATTAACACTCCAAGATGACCACTGCTTCAATTTTTGTTTCCCCTCCGCCACAACCCGGGACCACAGGTGAACGCCGTCATGTGGGAGAACCCTCGGTCCCGTACCGACCCACGAGAGGGTTTCCAGGGCGTGAAGGCGTACGTGGAGCTGAACATCTCCAAGCACGTCGTGCAGGTTGAGGTGAGGCGTGTTTTGGGTTTTTGGTGTGGAGGCAACCGTGCTGGTTTCTGATTGGGGCTCTCCCTCGCTTGTCTCCCCCCACCCCCCCCCACCCCCCCGCAACCCACTTAAGACTCCTTTCTTGTACGCCAAAAACTATTCCCACTTTATTTTGAAGTAGAATTCCCCGACAAAAGTGACTGCAGTTAGCTCGTAGCCCCTTTAGGACCCCAAAACCTTTCCCTATACTATTTCCAAGTAAATAAAAAATGGGTTTCCAGTTGTAAAGGCGTTAACCCACTTCCAACTCCTAGAGTTATTATATTCTAACTCCAAGTGTTTTGTTCCCATGTCGGAATTGCGGTGCTAAACGATTAAGGGGTAAAGAAAAATGTTATCCCTTTGACTACAGTCGTAACGGTCCCCAATAGCGTAACGGTCCCCCAATAGGACGGTCCGAGTAAGGCGGTATCCCGATATAAGGCGGTCCGAGTAAGGCGGTATCCCGATATAAGGCGGTCCGAGTAAGACGGTATCCCGATATATGTCGATCCGAGTAAGACGGTATCCCCATACAAGGCGGTCCGAGTAAGCCGGTATCCCGATATAAGGCGGTCCGAGTAAGACGGTATCCCGATATAAGGCGGTCCGAGTAAGACGGTATCCCCATACAAGGCGGTCCGAGTAAGCCGGTATCCCGATATAAGGCGGTCCGAGTAAGACGGTATCCCGACATAAGGCGGTCCGAGTAAGACGTTATCCCCATACAAGGCGGTCCGAGTAAGGCGGTATCCCGATATAAGGCGGTTCGAGTGAGACGGTATCCCGGTATAAGGCGGTCCGAGTAAGGCGATATCCCGATATAAGGCGGCCCGAGTAAGGCGGCCCGAGTAAGGCGGTATCCCGATATATGGCGGTAAGAATCGCTTGGCGCGGTAGAGGAATCGCACTCATAAAAACTGGAAAAGACTAAGGCGGCCTCCCTCTATAAAAAGGCGGTCGTAATACTCTGGCACACCACCGCCTTTTGTGGGGGGGACCTCTACTACTGTAGCTACTACTGTAGTGTGAAACAAGACAAAAAATCGATTCCAAACTTGGACTATTAATTGTCGGCCGTTAAAAATATTGGGTCCGCTGTACTAAAGGGGTTTAAGCCCCCCCCCCCCCCCCCCCGCCTCGCCACTCCATTGCACAGTAGTGGTCCCCCAATAGTGCGGTCTGAGTAAGGCGGTATCCCGATACAAGGCGGTCAAAATCGCTGATCGCGACTGGGGAACTGCACTCATAACCCGGAATGAATAAGGCGGCTTCCCTCTATAAGGCGGCCTTAAGGCGGCCTTGAGGCGGCCTTAGGCGGCCTTGTTGCTCTGGTAAACCACCACCTTATCCCCTCCCCCCCCCCCCCCCCCTCGGCGAAACAGGACGGGGATAGGATAAGCGAATGTGAATGTTGCGCGGAAACTCCTAAACGTTTCCCGGTATTTGTGATGGATCGGGTTTAAGAAAGCCCATCGTACAACTGGCGTGGACTACAAAGTCTAACACCTTTGAACCCTCCCTCCTCCGTCCCTCCCTCCGTTCCTCCCTTCCTCCTTTTCCCCCTTCTTTCATGGAAACTCCTATGGTTTATTTCTGTTTTTATTTTTTGGATTGTTAGCTGCAAAGCGAGAAATTCCACCGCACGGCCGGGATGGACTACAAGGCGTTGGAGTGGGCGAGGGCCCTGAAGGTGCACGTGTCGAGCAACAGCCCCTGCTTGCTGTTCGACGACATCCGACCCTCCGTTCAAGAAAGGGTAAGAATAATTCTACGATAGACGCCGCCCCCAAAAAAAAGACCCAGCGATTTTGTTTAACGAACGTTTCATGGCTGCTCAACACGAGGAAGGGTGTTACGAGAATAAAAATCTGACCGGCACACATATACTTGTTTTGCCAAGGGCTATCGAACCATGACGTCGGGGTGACAAGGGGAAACGGGTTTAAGGACACACGGCCGGGAGCTGGTGTTCAAAACCGGTGATTTCGTTGAAGAAAAGTTGGGGGGATTACCGCAAAACGACTCGTAACCCCTCCCCCCCCTTTTTTTTGTCTTTTTTGTGATGGCCGTTAGTTGACGCCGGCAGGCAGTTTGCTCATGATGCACACAACGCGCAAACGACGTTACGCTTACCCCCGTTGCCCCTTTCCCCCGTTGGTTTGTTCTAGTTTTGTTTGTGTGCTTTTTATTTTATTTTTTGGTTGTTGTTTCTGTCTAATGTTTGTTGTGATTCATGTTTCGTTTCAACGTGGCTGTTTCCAGATGGTCGACCTGGCTAGACAGAACTGGATGGGTTTGCTTCGGGTCCTGCCGCAGCTGTTGAATGCTACCGGGAGGGTGGACGAGGCGGAAGGGCTGCTCAGACAGGTGCCCTTATCCTCCCCCTCCCCTCCCTCCCCATCTTTAATTGGAAGCCTTGCGCAGCTCGCACATATCATTCAGATCATATAGATCATGTAGATCACATATCCTATAGCTGCCGTTTTGAAATACCGTGCAGGATCTGTATACTGTATGTATAGTACAGATCCAACCCTGGATACATGTGCTAGATCTTGCACATCGCACGGTTCCCACCCGGTAACATTATCTAGACTGTACAGATATTCCCCGAAATATGTTGATCATGAAGTGGGGATCGGTGATCTGTGCGACATTTGTTTTGGTCGTTTTTTTTCTTTTTGGGTCATCCCTTGCATTGCCTTGGAACCTTTATTTCTCCTTCTCCCTCCCTAGACGTAATTCAGATCCGGCGAGGCCACTAAGCAGCCCCCCCCCCCCCCCCGCTGCCTCCTCCCCACTATGGTACGCGCCTTCCTTTTTTTTATATCGCGACAAGACTCGAGCTACGTCCTACCTCGTCGATATCGAATTGCGCCGACGTTGTCCCACATTGATGAATACCAGGTGTTCAATAGTTGTCCTCCCGAAATGCGGCGCAATTCTAAAAAAGGGTACTCGTGCCCCATTCATTTCCGTTCTTCTTTTCCCTCCATCCCTCCAATAATCCGGTTGACCCGAAGATTATACATGTCGACGGTCGTTGGATAGAGGTGTTAAGGTATACCTGGTACCGCTTTTTGGCTGGAGAGTTTGGTTATAAATGACGACGCTCGAGGCTCCTTGTCATGCTTGTTTTTTTGTGCAAATCTGAAGTTGTTGTGTACCTAGAAAGACCATGGGATTTTGCTCAGCGGGTTGCTCTATCGCAGAATGTTTCGTAGAACGTTTCCGAGCCATCCTGACGCTAGCTAGGGGTGCAGCAGATTCTAGGAATTTTTCGGAGGTCTCAACATGAGGAGCAGCTCAGACTGATTCTACGATAGCCCCCCCCAAAAAAAAACGGCGATATTATATATATATATATATATATATATATATTTTTTTTTCTTCTTTAACGAACGTGTCATGGCTGCTCCACAGGACGAAAGATTCGATGAAAAAACTATCTTCACATAGTTACTTTTTCGCGAAGGGCTATCGAACCATGACGTCGGGGTGGCAAGGGGCTCCTTATTTCAGGAGACATGGCCGGGAGCTGGTTTCAAACCCGGCGATTTCCGTGAAGAATAGTTGGGGGGGCTACCGTAGAAGGACTCCTCAACACCTCACCGGGAACATGACCTTCGAAGGCATTCGCTCGCGCAATCCGACCGATACTTGTATGCGCTAGCTCCTCCTAAAACAAATATTATGCCAGCGTGAAAAATGTTAGGCTTAGTAGCAGGTAGTTCTTCGTCACTTGAGAAGCCCAACTGGTCAAAAACCGTTTGGCCCCACAAAAATTGCAACCCTTACGTACCGCGGGATGACTCTTGTTGGCTTGACTCGGCGTTCGAGTGAGAGGTCTAAAGCTCCTCAAGGGTGCGTGTTGCGGCTGAAGAAAGTGCGAACGTCGGGCGTTCGCGTCAAAATGGCCACAGTTGTGCGAACGTCGCTCGCGAACGTCAACCGCTAGACCTGACAAGGCGTGAAACCCGGGGACGAATCGCTATCATCATCATCCCCGTCCAAATTTTGTTTTCGTTTTTTTTGCGCGTGGGCTGTGATACTTAGTTTCGGTGTCATCCAGGTTATCTTGCTGCATGCAGTCGCAGCCAAAAGCGAGTATGGAGGGGTTTTCACACTCTTATGGAGGCTTTTTCCTCCAGGGGTCATTTTGGAAAAAACGCAAATGTCACTTTTTTTCCTTTTTTTTTTTTGGCAAACTTGTTGTCGCTACGAGTGTGCGATCGAACGTATAACGTGCGTAACGCGCAGCCCTGGCAAAACAAACGGTTCATCTCTTACCGGGGCGTGCCTTGCTTGACTATTTGACGCCGCTGTGTACCTTGCTTGTCTACCGTATTACATGCCAGCACAGATTTGAGGTCGCCCCCCTTTTTTTCTTTTTATCGTGGTGCTTTTCTGTTGCGTGCCTTTTTGCTATTGGTTTATGGCTTTTTGTGACTGGTTTTGTACGTTTTTGTGACTGATTTTGTACCTTTTTGTGATTGATTTTGTACCTTTTTTTGTGATTGGTATGTGCCTTTTTGTGATTGATTTTGTGTCTTTTTTGTGTTTGTGCCTTTTGTGACTGGTTTTGTACCGTTTTTGTACCTTTTTTGTGATTGGTATGTGCCTTTTGGTGATTGATTTTGTGTCTTTTTTGTGTTTGTGCCTTTTGTGACTGGTTTTGTACCGTTTTTGTGGCTGGTCCCTTTTGTAGTTGGTTTGTGTCTATTGTGACTGGTTTTGTACCTCTGTGTCTGATTTAGTACCTTTTGTGACTGGTTTGTGCCTTTTGTGACCCTTTTTTGTGTTTTTTTTGTTCTGGACCGGCGGCAGAACGCCTCCGAAGGGAGAGCGGAAAACCAGCTCGCCGGCAGGGCGGGAGGGGGGGAGACCGCGGAGGTCGCTCGCATCTCGTCCACCATCGCTTCGGCCTCGGCAATGAGCGAGCTGGCAGGGCTGCTGCATGAACAGGGGAAGCTGACGGAAGCAGAAGAGCTTTACCGGTAAGAGCTGGCGCGGGGGGTTTGACTGCTATGGCGTTGTCGCGACGAGGGATGGGGGGGAAGGGGGCTTGTACGGGTGGGAGAGCTGTACCGTTAAGAAATGACTTGAGGTTTTGATTTTGATGGCATGCAAGCGACGGAAGATAGGAAATGGGAGGGGGGGGGCGGGGGTTGAGTGCTTTGCGCCGTGGAGTGCTTTGCGCCGTGGAGTGCTTTGCGCCGTGGAGTGCTTTGCGCCGTGGATTGCTTTGCGCCCTTGTTGGCTTAGAGGGTGCTTACGAGAACCCTTTTTTTATTCTGTGTTTTCTTTTGACGTTTTGTTTTACGCTTCTGAGGCCCCTGGTGGCGTTTCATGACTTGTCCCAACGCCCCCCTTTTTGTGTGTGCACGTGTGTTTTTCTTTTCTGTTTCCTATTTCCGTTTTGTTTTTGTCTTCCACAGGTCGGCACTCGACATGCGCACTGGAGCGCTGGGCGCAGAGCACCCAAGTGTCGGTCTCAGCGCCTCGAACCTGTCCGGCGTCTTGCGCGACCAAGGTGGGGAGGGGGCATGTTTTCATCCGTTTTTTCGATCCATGTGTAATGCAAATGAAGGAGTTTTCCGACGTGCGCGGAGTTGGCATGATACTGTGAATAACGTACTACCAGGTAGTTGTTTCCAATGGACGGTGGATAGTTTCCACGGTATTTTTTCGTGAAGCCATATTTTGGTTGGGTAGAAGATGGCTAGGAAAACGTATCATATAGTATTAATATTGAAACCGTCGAACGTGATAATCCAAGGCCAGCCCTTAATCCACGAAAAATGAGCGAAAACAAAATGGGCTAGCAGCATTTTTTCCTCACGGTGTTTTGCGTGACGCCGTATCCGGTTGGGTAGAAGATGGCTAGGGAAAACGTATCATATTGTAATAGTATTGAAACCGTCGAACGTGATAATCCAAGGCCATCCCTTAACCCACGAAAAATGATCGAAAAAAAATAGGTTAGCCGCATGTTTTCCTATATACCGTTTTTTAGTTTCTTTTCTAACCCATTTATTTCGTTGGTTGGTTGGCCTTGAGTTTTAGTATGACATGCGTCGGTTTCAGTCCTTTTTTTTTTTTTTTTTTTTTTCATCCTCCGGTGGATGGGAAAAAACGAAGCTTGCGCCCACCGCACTTCCATGTATATTCATACGCGTCGTGTGTCAATGTAACTCGATTGCACTCATCCCGGGGTGCTGATTGCAGCACCATCTTGCAAATATTCTCTTGCAACACGTGTTGGGTTGACTTCTGTATCGCACGTCTACGATACAGTTTTTTTATATTTGCGCGAGATAGATATGTGTCCCCTCTTTTTTTGTGTTTTGTGCAGTAGATCGTGGAGCGGGCTGCTATCCTGGGGCGCTTCTGATTGCAACACCATCTTGCAAATAATCTTTTGTAACACCTGTTGGTTGATTCATGTATCGCACGTCGGTCTGCCTAGACCCAACCCAACCCCACCCCTGTCCCTGTAAACCCTACGCCCAACCCAACCCTTAGGGGGCTCGAGGTCGGCAGGGATTGTCGGGAGGTTCCGCCGCATGTTCCGGAGGCGTTATTTCAAACAAATCCACCCCGACCAATCAGATCATGGTGTTGCACGAGATGATTTGCAAGGTGGTGTTGCAATTTACGACCAATGAGGCAGTGATGTTGCACAAGACGTGTAGCAAGATGGTGTTGCAATTCCCGTCCGATCAGGCAGTGGTGTTGCACGAGTTTTTGTGTAAAGTGGCGTTGGACGAGTTTTTGTGTAAAGTGGTGTTGCAGTGTTGCAATTACCGACCAGTCAGTGGTGCTGCACCCTATTTTTTATGCAGGTGGTGTTGCGACTACCAACCGATCGGACAACGGTGGCGCTGAACGATTTTTTTTCGCAAGATGGTGTTGCCACTACTATCCATTGTGTCTCTCGTCATCCTAGTACGCCAACTGAACTGTGATGGTTTCGGTTTCTTATGAATACGAGCGAAGCAAATTTTTAATTGACGCCGCCAAGATTAGGGTTTCATCGCCACCCTCGCGCGCCCGATTTTCCATGTCCCGCGTCTCACCCGACGACCGGAATCTCCGAAAGGAAAACATCCGAAAGGAAAATCTCCGTAAGAAAAATCTCCGAAAGGAAAATCTCCGAAAGGAAAATCTCCGAAAGGAAAATCTCCGAAAGGAAAATCTTCGAAAGGAAAGTCTCCGAAAGGAAAATCTCCGAAAATAATAATGCCCGAAAAGGAAAATCGACGACGACGCCAAGATTATGGCCTCATCGTCAACCTCGCGCGCCCGATTTTCCATTTCGCGCGTCCCATCCGACGACCGGAATCTTCGAAAGGAAAATATCCGAGAGGAAAATCTCCGAAAAGGAAATCTCCGAAAAGGAAAATTCTCCGAAAATATTAGTCTCCGCAAAGGGAAATCTCCGACAAAGATAGTGTTCGAAAAGAAAATCTCCTGTAAAAAGTCGAACTGCGCACACCTGGTATAGTAAGTGTTCTTGTCTAGAAGACGTTTGAGCTGCTCCAACCACTTTGGGACGCACACACGCCAACGCCCAACGACAGCAAATCAAGCGTTTGTTGGTTTGGGTTGGGTTCGGTTCGGTTCGGTTTGGTTTGGGTTTGGTTTGGTTTTGTTAAACCTGGTAGTTGTGTTGGCGACAGCTACCAGAGTCCGCCAGCGCGAGCCCCTAGCGAGTGCTACGTTATATTATCTGCTTGTAGACTCCTTGCGCGTTCTCGTGGCCACGGTCGAGACAACTGCGAAGTAGAGCTAACAGTGTGATATTTGACAGCAGCGCCTATTCTCTACGGCCGTAGTAGTCATATTCGCCAAGTACTGCAGTCAACCCACCTGTAACGCATGCGAAGGTTATACAAAAGGTTTTATAGAGGTATGCCAACAAAGTCTGAGACTCCTCACATGACAAGGTGGACCTCTATAAACCTCACACTGCGAACCTGACCTCGAGAACAACAAAAGCGCAAATACAACCCGATGAACACTTGAACGCCTCCACCACTGGAAACCCTTTTTGGGGACAAATTTACTTGAAGTTAGTATAGGGAGGATTTTGGGGCTCTAAAGGGGTTACATAGAAACACACAAGAGAGTGCACACATTGTCAGAACCCCTCCCCCCCAAAAAAAAAAAAAAAAAAAGAAGTGCAATTTTTTTCAAATTGACAGCTAGCGCACTAGTACGTACATTTTTTAACATATTCATCGTTTTATCGTATGTACGTGTGCGCTTTTTTTAGGGCGACGCGCGGAGGCGACCCTGATCATGCGCTCCGCCATGAACATCTCCGTCGCGTCTTCGGGCTCGCGTCGGCCATTGAACTGCTCGGCGATCGGAAACCGGAGGGAGGTCGGGGGGCCCGGGGGAGGGGGGGTAGGGATTGCCGTCACCGCTAGGCCGACGGCGTCTCGCCCCACCCCGAACCCGCCCCAAGCTTCCCCACCGATCGGTGACGTGATGGTGGATGACAAGGCCGCGCCGAAGCACTCGCCCGGAGATCTGATGTCGGAACCTTCCACCTTCGATAGCAACAGTACTATTGGTGAGAGCGTGGTTTGGCTCCCCCCCCCCCCCCCCTCCCTTATCCTGGGATGGCAGCGGTATCGTTGGTGGGTGGGTTTAGTGTCTCCCTCGCACCCTGCCTCGCCTTTCTCTCTCTCGCGCGCTCTCTTTCTTTGCAGCTATCGCTATGTCCCTCTCTCGCTCCTCCTCTCTCCCTCCTCCTCTCTCCCTCCTCTCTCCCTCCTCCTCTCTCCCTCCTCCTCTCTCCCTCCTCCTCTCTCCGTCCTCCTCTCTCCCTCCTCTCCTTCACTCTCGCTCTCTCCCTCCCTCTTTTCAATTATCTCTTTCATTGGGGTTTGGGGTTGTTTTCGGCCCCGCGTGTGTTTTCTTGTGTATTATACGCTATTTTTGAACGTTTCTATTTTTTTGAGAGCTCCCTTGGTTTTTGGGAGGTATTACGTATCAGTGTATTTATGTTTTGTATGCGCAGGTTCCATCTGCGTGTTATATAAATACTTTTGTTGCATATGTATACGTGTGTGTATGCGTGTACATAGCCATATTTACACAAAAAAAGGCGTTCACGTGGGGGTTTTGGGGACTGCGGGTGCGCGGGGGGTGCGTTTTCCGTCCGTTTTCGATATCCGTCCGCCCGATTCGATACCCGCCCGATCCGATATCCGCCACGTTTTCGATATCCGTCCGTGCCGATATCCGCCCCGATCCGATACCCGCCCGATCCGATATCCGTCCCGTTTTGGAAATATATCGGATTGCGACGCCCTCAGGCTCGGGGGCCGGGGGTGGCGACTGTGCCTTGGCCGCGGGAGCTGTCACCGCGGTCGCCGTAGCTGCCGCTGCTACCGCCGCGGGAGCGGGACTGCACGCCCAGACCGCCAACATTGCCGCTGTTTCCGCCAACGCTTCGGCGGTTGCTGCCGCGTCCGCGCCCTTGCCAGCGGTGGCAGGCGAGAGCGAACGCCACCAGTACCTCCAGCAAAACCAGCGCCAACTTCAGCAGCACCAGGGTCAGGGCCAGTTGGAAAGGCACGAGCAGGGGGGGCAGGAGCATCAGTTGCGGCACTTGAGAGGGGATATGGATGAGGAGGAGGAAAAGGCGAGGGCGGAAGAGGAGAAGGCGGAGCGGGACTGGGAACTGGCGCACTCGGTGGCCGTGGCTAGCCTTAACAACCTCGCCGTGCTGCTCAGCGAGCAAGGTATGTGTTGTAATCTGTGGCTCGTTTCTGGATCCCTTTGTCAGCGCTGCACCCACGTTTTCGGGGATATAAGTGTCAAACTACGTACTGTACTGCAGATAGTTTCAAGAATATGTTGTGTATGTATATCTTGTGAAGATTTATTTTCGATTGCAATGAGGAAGGAGATAAAACAACACATGTTTGGAAATCTTGAAATTGAAAATGTTTTCTTTTCATGTTTTTCATAGAGCATTACAAGGAAAAGAGAGGTGTTCAGTGTAGTTTTTTTTAGTGATTAATGAATCTTAATCTTTAGTGTTATTTCATCTGTAAATTCGCACAACTTTGAACGTTTTCAAGGTAATCTTTAGCCGTCGAATTAGTCTTACTACATATTTTCTACAGCAGAAAAGCCAGGGCGAATACCAGTTTTTAGTTTGGCATATTCAGATTTTGGCGTAAGTAGATTTACTTGTACCAAGGTAGGGCTCTTGCATACTTGCTTTTAGGTTGTGTATGTCGCTTACGTACGCCCTCTTACTGTCGCGAAAATGGCTCAACTCTAGTTCCAGGTATTTTAGTGTGTTTCACCGCAATATGGGTTTTATTGTGCAAAGGGGTTCGTTGTATATACGGTATACTAAATGCTTACATCACCATCTTGTGTTGCTAATGCCATGTATTTTCATTTTTGTCACCGCAGTTTGGGCTTTATTGTGCAAAGGCGATCGTTGTATGTACGGCATACTGAATGCTTCCATCACCATCTTGTGTTTTGTACTCTAATTTCGATTCGACGTTTTTGCCGCGGTTCATGGACGCGCAGGGGACACAGAGCAAGCGGAGGGTTTCCACCGAAGGGCGTTACGCGCTCGCGAAAGTGCCCACGGCCCCGACCACCCGGACATGCCCGTGCTGCTGTCAAACTTGGCTGGAACCCTCTACATTCAGGTGGACAACGAAAAGGCGCAGCAGGTTGGTTACCCCCGCTGCGCTGCGCCTAGTAACGTACACAACAGTAGGGGAGAAGGGGCTTTGGATATGTTGAATATGTTAGTACCTTGGTGTTGGTGTTGGTGTTGGTGTTGGTATTGGTGTTGGTGTTGGTGTTGGTGTTGGTGTTGGTGTTGGTGTTGGTGTTGGTGTTGGTGTTGGTGTTGGTGTTGGTGTTGGTGTCGGTGTTGGTGTTGGTGTTGGTGTTGGTGTCGGTGTTGGTGGTCGTGTTAGTGGTCGTGTTGGTGATTATTGTTGGTGTTGGTGCCGCACCGCATATACTCCTGAAGTGTGGTACATGATGTGATACCTATCCTGATGAAGAGAGTGCTGTTGAACGTAAAAACGTTTATTGACAGGAAAGAGTTTTGCTGAATAGAGCGATGTCTGTTGAATAATACCAGAATGGGAATTTTTCAACCCTACACTCCCTTTGGAACCTTTCGACGCCAAAAATGAAAAAAACTACCTTGAACTGCATTGACCACATGGAGCAATCCGAACTGATGGTGTCGCAGACGTGTTCGAACTGCAGCCCAGGAAGCTGTGAGGCAAAAGCGTGAGAGCATGACGATGCTCGGGTTTGCTCCTCAAGCGTTGCGTAAACGCTTCTGATTGCTTTGTTTGCCGCTTTTTTGGTCTGTAGAAGTGGGCCCCGAATGGGTAGATAGGAAATGCAACAATCCGCGTGGAACACCTGCAACAATCCGCGTGAAAAACATGTTGGGATATTTTTGGGAGTAATAAGAGGGTGGACAGAGCAGTGTTTTCGAGCAAGTTGTTGAAATAGCTGCGAATCGGCAGGGTTTAACGACTAATAACTACTTGGTAGGTGCCGTTTGCCGACTCTCTGACGTTAGTCGGCAAGTCGGCGGGCGAAGCCTGCTGATGGCCAGCGGGCTTGCCGGCTTGAGCCAAGCGAGTCGATTTTTCTCCCGCCGGCGAAAGGGGCCCCGCCCCGCCCATAAAATAGAAAGTACATCCCACGTTGAATAATCCTTCCTACAAGTATGGAAACCCATTAAGTCGGTTAGTTGCACCTCCGGGAAACAACTGACGAATAATCCGACTGATAACTATTAGTAGTTGGTTACTTGAATCGTGCCGACTCGCAGCTCTTGTTGTTGAACTTGTTGATTTGGCGGTCATCATTAGCCGAAACTAAACTCGAGCTGACGTTGTCCCGTTCTGCAATCATTGGCGTCGATCGCTTCTTCGTTCTGTTGTGTGAAGGGCAAGGACAACGAGGCCGAGCCTTTGCACGAGAGGGCGTTGCAGCTCAGGGAGGCTTTATTGGGGTCCAGGCACCCCGACGTCGCGACGTCCTTGGAGTTCCTCGCTAGGATGGCCTTGAAGAGAGGTGGGTTGCCTTGATTAATTTTGCTTTTAGTTGGCATCTGTCAGTATGTCTTTATAGTACAGACATAGCAGGTGCAAAACAACCAAGTACCTATGCATTAGACTAGTAGTCTGATACGTCTGGTATTGCTTTAGAGGTGGGTCGCCTTGATTAGTTTTGCTTTGTTGGCATCTGTCAGTATGTCTCTTTATAGTACAGACATACCAGGTGCAAAACCAAGTACCTATGCGTTAGACTAGTGGTCTGATATGTCTGGTATTGCTTTTCAGGATTGAAATCTGTATATTGATATTACTATTTAACGCTGATTACGCATTTTTGCTTGTATCTATCACAGTTCGTTGTGGTTTTATCCACGGTAGTTCGTGATGCGTCCTATGTTTGATCTTGTAAAATGGCAGTGAGAAAACTTGAAATCAAGACGCGATGTTATCGAAAATTCGTCGTTTTGGCGGCACGCCTTATCTGCAGGGAAAACCTTCCAGGAAATGGAGGCCCTGGTCACGAGGCTGGTGGACGCGAGAGAGGCGTGCCTCACTAAGTCCAACGCCCCCGCTGCGATTGAGGTTAGTTTTGGTGTTGGTGATGTTGGCGGTGGTAAAGGTGGTGGGGGTGGGGTATTAGTGTGGTGTTGGCGTCGTTGTTGGGAGTGGTGCTGTCGGTGTTGGTGTTGGTGTTGGTGTTGGTGTTGGTGTTGGTGTTGGTGTTGGTGTTGGTGTTGGTGTTGGTGTTGGTGTTGGTGCTGGTGTTGGCGTTGGTCTTGGGAGTTGGGTGTGCTAATGGTGGTGGTGGTGGTGGATTTGCTAGTGGGGGTTTAGGTGTTTAGTTGGTGTGTTTGGTGTTTGGTGTTGGTGTTGGTGTTGGGGTGCTGTTGGTGGTGGTGTTGATAGAGGTTGTTGTGGTGTTGGTGGAGAGACGCTTCTGACCGAGTCCCACGCCTCCGCTGTAAATTTATGTTAGCCCTTGTTCTCGGTGTTGGCGATGGTGATGGTGCTTTTGGTTTGTTGTGATGAGAAATAATTTTTGAGCTGGAAACACTTGTAGTATTCCCCCCCTTTTTGTTTTGTTTTGTTTTGTTGGTGTTGGTGTTGGTGTTGGTGTTGGTGTTGGTGTTGGTGTTGGTGTTGGTGTTGGTGTTGGTGTTCGTCATGATGACGTATTGGTTTTGTTGTTGGTGTTGGTGTTGGTGGTGGTGGTGGTGGTGTTAAACGCCAAAGCGGCGTATCTTGCCAAATCCAGTGCCCACGCTGCGATTGAGGTTAGCCCTTTCTGTTGGTGTTGGTGCCGGTGGTGTTGGTGTTGGTGTTGTTGTGGTTGTGGTTGGTTTTGGTGTTGGTGTTTGCGTTTTTAGTGGTTCATTTGTGGTGTTGATGTTGGCTTTGATTCTTGAGACTGGAAATAGATGAAATCCTGTTTTGGTTTTTAGCGCGTTTGCTTTTGGTAACGCATCACGAAAATTCTTTTGGTGACGCATCACGGAAATTCTTTTGGTGATGCATCACGGAAACTAAAGGTAGGGTTCGTTTCGTGTTCGTTTTCCCAACTTTGTTTTCCGTTTTCCGTTTTCCGTTTTCCGTTTTCCGTTTTCTGTTTTCCGTTTTCCGCTTTCCGTTTTTCCGTTTTCCCGTTTTCTCAGCAAGGTCGGCGGCAGGTGGGATCGGTGATGTCGGACCTGGCTATCGCACTGAAGGGTCAGAAGCAGGAGCAGGCGACAAAAGCGTTCCCGCTCTTCAGGTAAAATAATCGCTCGAAACCGTCGCATAAAACCCTGCACACAACAGTACAAGGCGCTTCAAAGTGTCGCGTGCAAGTCCAGTATCGTGTACAGATCTCGTGTGTACTCGTACGGGCGTGTCGTAAACGTGTCGTAAATATTATCGTGTCCAGAATCGCGAAAAGCTTTACCAGAAAAGTGACTGAACTAAATAGAGCTGTCGTGCTAAAGCAGGAGCCCACTACTTTTGAACACCATCCCAACCTCGCGCCCGCCGGCAGCGGAAAACCCCTTCAGCCCCCTCCCCCCGGCCTGAACACCCTTCCAGCCCCCACGGCCTCCCTGAACCCCCCCCGTGCGCTCTTCCCTAACTGTTTCTGTTAGGCGCGTTTTCTTGTCGGACGAGAAGATTCTGGGGTGCTACCACCCCCTGGTGGCTGAAGACGTTGTCAACCTGGCGGAGGTTATGACCGCGTTGGTACGATACACTGTCTAAACGGGGTTGGGTTGGGTAGGGCTATTGATTATTTGCGCGTTGGTTTTGCCGTCGTGTCGCTCCAGGGGTCGGTTGAGTTCGCTAACGTAACCCTCTGCTTTCGTGCTGAAACGTGAAGTGGTGAAGGGGGTTCAAACTCTGCTCGCGGGCTATGTATAGTAAGGTGTGTCCTATGCTTGTGTCAACATCACCGAGGTCATGACGGCGTTGGTAAGATAAAGCTGTCGAGGCGGGGTTGCGTTGGGTTGCGGGGCTATCATTTTATCTCGTTTCGCATCCATTTATTTCGTTTGGTGGTGATCTTGTTACGTTGTCGTTCCAGCGGTCGGGTCATTGCGCTCGCTTATCCCTTTTCTTGCCGTTTTTCCCCTGCAACTCTGACTACACAATAGGTTGTGTCCCCGAGTTGTGGGTGTGTTCGTAAAGGGGGTTCAAGCTCTGCTGTTGTGCTGCCGATTTTTTTTATTATGCCTTTGGTGTTGAAAAATATCATGTATTTTTGTGCAACTGGTTGTTGGAAGCAGGGGACCGGCGTATCGCACCCTAGCTTTGTCATTGACGCCCCCCCCCCCCCCCCCCCCCGCGCGCGCGCCTTCTCTATCTTCTATACGATAGGGCAAACTACCACAAGCCGAAGAGCTACACCGACGCGCCCTAAAAATTCGGCAGTACACCCTGGGAGAAGACCACCCTAGCACCGTGGCTAGCCTGTGCTGCCTTGCTGTATCCCTTCGAGAGCAAGGGAAGACCCACGCTGGAGACCTGCTACTGCGGCGAGCCGTGGAGATCCGGTCGTCCTCGAGGAGACGGGGTAGGGGCTCTAGGAGAAGCACGCAGGATAGCAAGGATGGGGGGGGGGAGCTTGAACTTGCGGATAGAAGCTGGAACGCTCAGCAGCAGCAACAGCAGCAGCCGCAGCTTATGGCAAGGCGTTACGATCGTGGGGAGGAAGGTGTTGCCGGTGGCGGGGTGGGGTGGGCACGTGGTTCTAGGGGTGGGGGAAGCGTGGCTGAGAGGACTGTCGGGAATCCCATGGCCGTGGAGTAAGGTTTTTGACCGCCGAGGTGGTCTCTTTAGGTTGTGCCCTGATCGTGTTCTCAAATGCTGTGCCCTGATCGGGTTCTCCCTGGTCAGGTGCTGTGATCAGGTTCTAGTATCAAGTTCTCCGATCAGGGTTCTCTCCGATTCGGTTATCAGATCAGCTGCTCTGATTAGGTTCTCCGGTCAGGTGCTCCGACTATTAAATAGGTGATTTGATTCGGTAATCCGATTTGGCTGCCTGTACCAGGTGCCCTTGTTATAGGTGCCCGGGTTTGGTGCTAGCATGAGGTGCCCCGCGTAAGTGCTCTGATCGGATTGGGTGCCCCTATTAAACGCCCTGATTATCAGGCACCCTGGAGAGGTAATGTGATCAGTTTCTCGATCAGGTGCTCCCATCATGTTGCGGTGGTTGCGTGTCGGGAGCAGCTTCCCCTGTTAGCTGCCGTGATTTGATGCTCGGATGAAGTGTGATGGACAGGTAAGCGGCCCCATTAGACGTCTTGACTGCATACCTTGACCTGGTTGGGCGATTGGACTAGTAGTAGGTGCTCTCTCAAATTCAGGGGCAAGAGGCTATAGCTGCCGCAACGTTTCCAGCGCACTGCCCTCTAAGAGTAAGCGGAGAAGGAGGAGTTGGAGAAATGTTGCGGTGGCGTTTCGGGGCGCTGGAACGACGGGCTCTTCGGGAAAACGATTTTTGTGTTATTTCCGGGAATTTTTGTCTTTGTTTTTCTCATGACGTTGCTTTTTTCGGCCCGAGGTGCTATAAGAGAGGGGTGTCGGAAGCTGTTTAGGACGGCCGGTGGCTATATACCCCTGAGGGGCTCGTTGGTTAAAATAGTTGGCTCGGGCTTTCCAAATCGATTTCGAGGGGTCCAGCATTACGTTGGACTCTTCTTTTAATGATGTTTGTTTTTCCTCCATGCGAGGAGTAGGTGGATTAGGTGGGTAGGTTTTTTGGGTTGGGGTTGGAGTGAGTGCTTTCGCGTGTGGCGAGGGAGAAGAGAGAAGAAGCTTATTATAGGAGATAGCGAGATATTAGGATTCTGCCGCGTCGAGAGCACGCGACCCGACTGGATCGATGTACGTACAGTTTTTGTATCTTACACGAGGTCGTTTTTGACTGTTATATGTGTCACGTCGATTCCACGGGTTTTCATTTGCATGTTGCATGCACGTAAACAACCCCCTCCCTTTCCCTCTTTCCCTGCTCCCCCCCCCTATGATATACCTTCCCTTCCCCTCCCTCCCACGCGCAATCCTTTTTTTTCGGTGTTCTTTTGGGGAGTTGCGCTGTGAGGTGGTGTGCGGTGCAGAAAAGAAAGTTATTTCAATTGATGTGGCGAGGGCAAGAAATGAATTATAGCTAGTTCCATAATAGGTGGGAGCGGGGGGGATGGGCGGGGTGGTGCGCGTGATAGATTTCTTGTTTTCCCCTCTTAATTTTGGTGCGGGGCGGAGGGACCTGTCTGTCCTCCTTGCGTGTGTGCATATGTGCTGTGCATATGCTGTGTGTTGTGGTATGCTAGCGTGAGTTGCGCTGAGTGTGTGCTATGCTAGCTTGAGTTACGCGTGCGTGTGTGCTATGCTGGCTTGGGCTGCGCTTTACGTGTGTGCTATGCTAGCTTGAGTGAACGCTTGCGTTGTGCTATTCTAGCTCGAGTTACTCTCTGCTCTTGCGAGCCCCGTCTGCCTGTTTGATCGACCCCCCCCCCCCCCCCCCCCCCTTTTTCGCTCGCCCGCTGGCTAGCTCGATAGCCCTCGCCCTTCCTCGGTTCTACCTGATACCCCGCTTTCTTCCCAGCCCGGCTATTGGTATTCAAAAACAGTCTCATCCCAAGATGATACCGCAAGCGCGCGAATATGCGCGAGCCTGCGAGCAAGCGCACGCAACGTAGTCATATAAGTTATTTAGCGTACGAATATATTCGGACGGGTGACAGTTAATTTACGAACAAAGGGACGACAGCATACACTGCTTGCTTTGCTTTTTCAGTGCTATATATAACCTGGTCCTGCTTATTTTCAGTGTCGTGCTGCCCACCAGTGTTATGCGGCCCATCAGTGTTATGCTGCGGGTCAATTTCACTCTGTCAGTGTTATACTGCCTGTCAGTGTTATGCTGCTTATCACGGGCAGAGGGGGGGGGGGGGGGGAGAGTTATTGGAACGCAAGCCAACCTTGTTGTTGGGCCGTCTGCGTATTTTAAAAATCTTGGTGGAACTGCGTATTAAAAATTCTGGGGTGGATGGGCGGGTCGCTTCTTGACACTTTTTTGATTGGTTGGTCGGTTTGATTTCAGTGGTTGATTTGATTTGAATGGTTGGTTTGATCGGTTGGTTCGTGCGTGTTTTGTTCCGTTTCGGTTCGTTGCCCCTCTCGGTGAATGTTGCGCCACTACTAGCTGTTGCCTGTGGTGTGACCCGATGTCCTGTGTCTTGTTGAAGTAGGTGGTGGTGTTGATGGTGATGGTGATGATGGTAATACGGCGACGGTAGCGGTGACAGCGTTGATTGAAGCCGGGAGTTTAAAGAAAAACGTTATGCTGTAGCGAAAGACTTGCAGCGGCGATAAACGAAAAAAAAAAGTCAAGAGAGGTGTGGGAGGTTGAAAAGAAATACCGGAATTACCCCCGCTCGACGTTTTTAGGCCCCAATAAATGCTTTATAGGAGCCAGCAATATAGGGGGGAGGGGGGTGACGAAACGAGGAGGACTTTATTTTTTCCCGTGTTTTATCATATGTAAACACGTTCCCTGACAAGCAAAGAGAAGTTCTGCGCGCACTTTGTGCGGGAAGGCGTTGAAGTGCGGAAGGGGGCGGGGAGGCGGGGGGGCGGATGCCTTTTATTGGGCGTCGGGCGCTTTTCTTTTGTTTGATGGTGGGTTGAGGTGCTCGAATTGTATGTGGAGATGTCAATCTGTAGGTTAACGGCGCGTTGATGACCGCAAGCAGCAGGCAAGGTGTGGTTTTTCCTTCGTCGAGGTGTTCGCGTGAATGGCAAGAAGCAGGCAAGGCGTAATTGATCCTGTTGTGGGGTGTGTGGTTGACGTGTGCGTCTCGCGTGACCGACACATCGAGTGACGTTGATATGCCATTTTTCTGCTCATTTTTTGCTGTCGCATAGAGTGCGGTGGGTGGTCGTTGGGCCGCTGCTCTTGCTCGCTTGCTGTCGCAAAGCGTGGTGGGTGATTGTTTTGCGGGTTGATTGGGTTGACCGCGGTCACTGTTTCCCTCGTATTTCTTGGCCGGGGGGGGGTGCGCGCAATCAAACAAGGTGTTATCGTACCAGTGGTAAGCACATTACTTTTGGCGATGCGACTTCGAATTTCATGACGAAGGTTGGCGGGCGGGCGATTTCGGGCTTGGTTTATCTCTGCAATCGTTTTTTTTTTTTGGTGGATGGGATGTATTGGAGGTCAAGAGTAAAACGGATCCGGGTCGGTTTTGATCGGTAGCCTAGGTTGTTGTTTTTGGTTGTGCATGTTGTCTCTCGGCAGATGTTGCGTCCCTGCACAGGCAGAGACAATTTTGCTAGTATAGGACCCTCCACCGACTACTTGCCGTGTGTACTCTTTCTTCGTATCAAGGCGGGTTGCGCAGGAAAGGGAATATGTATGTGCACTGCGCGCTGATTGGGTCGATTTGTAGCCGGTGGGCGGTGATTGGTTCATTATTACTGGGCGGTCGGTAATTTGTCTGAAACCGCGCTTCTTTTTTTTGTTGCCATCCCCCCTATCTATATATTGCTGACACGTTCCGGAAGGCTTGAGGCGACTCGCCGGGCAGCGGGCTGGGGTAAGTAATAGTGAGGCTTTCCCGGACGGGAGGTGTACCCGAACAGTGCCGAGGGCGTTAAAGCCTGCTCTGTTGTTGTGGCAGAGGCGGTGGTATCCCAGTCGCAAAATGAACGATAATCTGAGTGATGGCAAAAAGTATACCTCTGGTGCTTGGAAACATTTATATTCGCGGACGAACGCACGTCACGTTATTTATGAGGAGCTTCGAAAAACTAGGTAGACTCTATCGGTAGGTAAAATGGGATGGCCGCAGGGCCGTGGTTTTCGTGGCCCTGTTGTAGCCATGACACTGCCGTGGTGATGCCATCGGGAGTCGTGGCGTTGGATGGGCTTTCGTGTCATTTCATGGGCGGGCGTCATGAGATTCATAGGGAGCCCATGACATGTTTTTTAAAATTATTCTAACACCGTCAGCTGTGAGTTCGACGGGCCTGTTCATGCCGCCTGCCGTGCAAGGTTCATGGCGTGCCATGAGTGGTGGCCCCAGGAGCTTTTTTTGTATGAAAACCCGGGCATGCCATGAAACTTTCATGGCATCGCGATTTGAGTCTCCGATGGCGGTTCCATGGGAGTTTGCCACCGCCGTGCTTAACACCCCGATAGACCCAAGTGCTATCAACCCTAACCATGACCCTGTAGCCCTAACTCTAAGCCCATGATAGTGTATCCCGATGGGGTGCCATGACATGGGCATTCTTGGCAGTGCGATGGAAAAATGTTGTATTCCCGTGGCCATGCCATGGACGACTGCTTTAGCGCCGTGGCCATGCCGTGGGAAAAAAAATCATATGAAATAACATGCATTGTTGGAACACCACTACCACACCACCAGCAAGGGCGTGGGGCGGGAGGAGCATATGTCGACGAAAACATGAAGCTACTGTACGCTCAGATGGAGCGCACCTTGAGCCCCACAGTCCCGTGCCACGAGCAGTGTGTGTAGCGAGAGTACACGGATCGCCCAGGCTCTAAGCTAGCGGGAGATCGGCAGAATGAAAAAAAACAAAACTCAAATATTTCTTGCGGTCTTCGGGCATGGCCCGTCGGCTAACGAGTTCGGTGGAGGGGGCGGCAGCAACTATAAAAGGGATCGCTTGTCTCTTGCCAATCACGACATTGACCTCTGAGTGGCCAGCACCCGCGCTGTGCCCCTCCGAGGAGCTGGAGCTGTAAGATCCGAGGGCGTGCCGCTGAGAGTGTCTCCGGTGCCCTCTGTGTACCATCCACTCCACAATTTGTTATGGCGGAGCTCTCGGCAAATCCCAGTGAACTGCTGGCTCGGTCAGTCCCTGAGCATCAACGTGTACTACAGCAGTAGTGTGGTGTCTCTGTTGTGCCGGTTGAGTAGTGCTGGCTTCCCTCTACAGCGCCCGTGAAGTCGCTTGGCACAGATGGGAACAACCAGTATCGGGAGTGTGCGGAGTAGTGCCGGTTGCCACTGTAGTACCCATGTTCCCTCTATAGTGCCATACCGGCACTATAGAGGGACTCCACCACCGCATTACATCCTGGCGCAGGCTGCTATAAAACGATGCCCTAGTTGCCCACTCTTCCGCAGGCTCCCTTTTCTCTCAGGTCCATTGCGGCAGCCGTTTCCACCACCACTCCGCCCGTCCATGGCCGGGGGCGGCCAGGGTAATGCGGCCGCTCACACGGCACGGGGCCACGTTTTCGAAGTAACTACTGTCCAGGAAGCACCGTTGATGCGCCGCCTCGTTTCAGCGAAGCTCCAGAAACCGAAGTGAGAGAAAAAGAGTAGGAACAAGAGTCCAAGGGCTCTGTCTTACTGTATGTATCAGAAACTGGCGATCACCGTCGACGAGCCGTAAACGGGGACCAACCGAGGAACGGCGGGTCCCGCTGTCGCGGCAACCACCGAAGGGGGCAGAGCAGACAAAGGCTATTATACTGTACCCGCAGGTAGGGTAATAAAACCACCTTTGCGGTCTCTTCTTCCAACAACCCAGAGCCACTTAATCGCTCGCACGAATCACCACCAACTTCTATCTATCCGTGCAATCTTGCCGAAAAAATGGCCATTATCTGGTTTGGCCATAGACTATGCACCGCACGGTCATGTAATACAATATAGTCTAATTGTTTGATTAAACTGTGCCAGCAAGGTATTGCTTGAGCTATCTTTTGAGTGCGAGGTGAAGAGCCACTCATTCGATATTGAATATGGCTGTGTACTCCCTATTATGTGTTCCAACTGTACACTACAGAAAACACGTCTGCCTGTCCGTCTGCCTGGTTGTTTGCCATCATCATGGTCTCACGCCACTCAGAGCTTTTCAGGCCCGTCTTGCCGTATGTGTAGGGACGTAGGGTGGCAAAACCGGCAGAACAGCGGAACTCGTGTCACGTCGAGCCGTGGCTGTGGCGTGCTAAGCATTCCCGACAATCCCAAGACAGCCCTGAAAGCCGTTAAGCCCAGCCGTGCTGCTGAAGCACACATTTGGATTATGATTCGGCCGCTGAGCGGCCTATAGTATCCCCGCCAGATGTCGTTGGCTCTTTTCTTCAAGGTTGGAGCCGAACAGGAATATTCCAGTCATGGATCCGTCGAGGTTCCGCCGCAGGAGGGGGCGATAGGGTTCCATCCCCAGTTCAGGAATCCCTCCACGTCTCTACAACCCCAACCAGACGGGGGCGAAAAAGGCGGTTCCCCGGGTTGACACCGCCCCGCACGGTGTGGAAACCCCCTCCAACCGGCTGGTGGCTGATTGGCTGGGGCTCATTGAGACTGCGCGCGCGGAGAGTTGCCCCTCGGGCCTACGTCCAGGTCCCGCCTCACGCGGGGAGGGCCCCGGATCAGAAATCCTTCTATACATCCAACACTAGTGGGGTGTTCAGGTGAGGTAAATGTGGTTGGCATGCCCATAGGCAACGATGCGTTTGCAAAGAATAGCGCCATGTTGAGCTATCCCGAGACGGAGGAGCGGAGCAATTCGCGCGTATTCTTCTGCATATGCTGGACAAACCGTCGGACAACCAAATCGCCATCAGCTCCATCGTGCGGCGGACCACGTACATCGAGTGGGTAATGGACCCGTGGAGCTGTCACTATCCGCGTGCCAGGCAGTAGACACTATCGCAATGTGGATGCTCGAACGCCTGGTAGAGCTTCCAGGGACAGCCGAATAATCGTTGCTACTCAAAGACGGATCGCTGGGGAACCAGTTGACAATGCAGCCCCACCAGAAAGCGCAGGCGAGCCTCTCCGTGGGGCCGCACGCGTTGGATAGTCGTCGGCTGAATCACGGAGAACGCCAGCGCCCTTCAGAGGCTCGACGGCGACGGTGGCCGAGATCCTTGCCTCTCTGACTAGTATCGTAAACCAATCACAAGCCAATGCACATCAATACTTACTTGCTAACCTCTCCGACCTATTGAGGGGAAGATGTCCGAGCTGCTCAATTCGGACCTCTTTCGCCGCATATGGAGTAGCGTCAGGGGAATTCACGACATTCATGGAGTATCGGAGGAGTCAATCCACAACATGGGGCCCCGAAACGTTGGTAGAACAGGGTTTTCTATGTTGGTGAGGAAGGCGTTTCAGGACAGTCTGACGTCGAGTGTACCCTGCGCACGAAACGATCAACTCCCACAAGGCGCACTATGCTGGGGAAGCAGGCGAACTGGATACGGCCCTAACGCTATATTGCTTCTCTGGACCAACTCCCCGAGGTAGCATGCCTATCGGGCAAGAGCGGTGTGTTCGGGGGGATCGATACAAGATATTATCTCGTCAAGACTCGGCAACGGAGCATATCAAGACCGTCAGGTGCTGTCACCTGTTTGAGGGTGAGGCCTGTGGATTCGTCACGAATCATACCTGACTCGAAGTTCGTGTCTATGGGTCGGTGCTTTGTGGGGATAGAGGCACCCCTAGCGGCGAGGTGTCCCTGTTCTGATGAGACGGGTGCCAACATACGTCAAGCACGCACATATCACCGAGCAGGCACTCAGATGAACCAGCATCGACCACCAGTCCACCCGCTGTCCCGCACGTTCAAGCGGGTGTCCATCCGTCCTCAGGAGGAAAGCGGAGTGCTGTTCAACCGCAACAGGGACCTCCGCAAGGACATTGTGGTCGAGAAGCGAGGTATTCGATGCGCTACATCGTCAGAGTTCCGAAACAAGGCGATACCCCTCGACATCGAGTATGCATAACCATAAGCGAGGATCCACAAATATGCGGGCTGCAAGTAGCAGCGCTGATCTAGATTGGTCAGCTGCCTCCACTTCTGAGGCGCGAAAATGCAACCGCTACGTACGCTCATAGGACATGTGTCCTTCGCCGGCAGCAGCCATAGACTTGTCACCTTTACAGTAAAAAACGTTGGCCGTCTTGAAGAGGATGACAGCGAACTCATCGACCAGCGGGCGGCGAGCAGCGACGAGGGAACAGACAAGGCGTGCTGTGAAAAGGGCACACGTTGAAAATATGCTCGGTGACCGCCCAGGTCACTGTTTCGCGCCTGGTGGACCGGTACAAGCTCGCTCTGCAAGACCGCCTGGCCACCAGAGGGAGGAGGAGGATATGAAAGGATGTAGATGCGGGGTGGGGCGCACGGCGATTCGATAGAGCAAAGCCTATGTAAAAGGGGGTATATTCACTTGTATGAAAGTGAGTACACGCAGTCAAGGAGAACGTGTTGGGGAAGAGTTAGCGGTGGTTTCTGGTGTATTGCGGCAAAATGCACTGAAACCGGAAGGCAAATTATGAAACAGTAGTGCGTGTACGAGTAGGGTTATCGCTTGATGACATTTCCTTGGAGGACCTGCTGCAAGGCTTTGGCACCGGAAAGCAAGTGTAGCCGCAACAGGCAGGCACGCACGCGCGCCTGAGCGTTCACGTTCGTCGCATCCTCAACCACGTCATGGGAGGGCACCGGCCCAACCAGGACTCGGCGACGCCGAACTCTCTCCTGCCGGCGGTTAAAATTTGGTATAGTATGCCGGCCTTGCACCAATTGACCTGACGGCCGGATATAGAGGCGACAGAGGTTCACGTTTGCGTAGAGTGGTTTCATGTCCCTCTTGCCCCCGCGGCTGATGGCGTACACCAGGCGAGGGGACCCGAACTATTGGGAGGCCGCCAAAAACGATTAGGAGGAGGAGTAGATCGAGCGGGCGTCGTCGGCGTGTTGTCATACGGGTGAGGTGAAAATACCAGCAGCCATCCTTTTCGCAGAGCCGCGCTCAGCTGGCAACGAGGAGACGTGGGCCGGGTTGGCGGCTAAATTCTCGCCAGAAAAAATGCATCGCCGTTTTCACGGCCGCGACGAATGCGGCGCTAGTGAGCGCCTGCGAGGTAGGGGATATACATGCCCGCCCGTAGCGCCCGCACGATGCGTAAGACTCTCAGATACTCCTCGACGTCATCGGCTCCGGCAGCGCCCTATTGCCCCCCTGAAACGACGGTCAACGATTCGCGCACCTGCAGTCCATTATCCCCACCGACATTGTCCGGGAGGAGTTCGGTCGGAGCATGACGGCCTGGTGGCGAAGAATCGTGGGCAAGCCGGACGCGTTGCCGCCTGAGTTCTGGCAGCCCTTCTTGCTGTCCAGCCTCGCTGCGTTGGGTGAAAAGAGCCGGTCGTCTTTTGTGGGCATGACATGGAGAAGGAACACCACGGCAGGGGCTATACTACAGTGGCAGTCTCGGCTGGAGGATGTCAACCGTGAGGTGATAAAGTTTGGGGTCGCGGTGCCAGGGGGTATGGAGCATGTGGGACTTTGAGCACGAACGCTACACGAGACGGGCAACCGGCACACTATCGACGATTGCTCCAACGTCTTCAGCACCGTGAAAAGAGCGGCGGTGTCTAATACCCAGGTGGCCAACCAACTGCGTGTCAGTGCTCACGCTCTTAGTAGCCACGTTTCGCGACACAAGACCAGCGGAAGCGTTTTTTCGGATAAACTCCGGGGAAACCAGGACGATCGCTTGGTCCAGTGGTGTCCAGCAGAGGGACCCCATAGGGTCGGCAATATTCTCCTTGGCGTTGAGACCGGGTCTAGAGCGATTCATAGAGGAATTCGAGCGAGAAGGAGTGGAAGCGTTTGCGTGCATGGATGGCATCTCTGTCGGTCTTAGGAGTCACGGCCAACACGATTATATCAATTGCCTCCCTCCGCGCGAGCTAGACGACATGAGCACCGTGGTCGATGCCACCAACACCGTGGCACTACAGCAGTGGTTCCTGCGTAAGGCTTGTTTAATAATGCCGGTACCGTATTTAATGCCGGGGAAATCTCTTGGCACGGCCGGAATCTGCTAGATGCCGAACGGGCATTTTACGGCGCGCGCCCTGCATATTGCCGGTTCCGTCGCTTCCACAAGTTTCCATCACTGCCATGGAAGATTCTACTACTTCCATGGAAGCTTCCATTACTTTCTCTTTTGCTTCCATGGAAATCGCGGAACCTTCCATGGAAGATGTGGGAGTTCCCATGGGACTAGTGGAAGTTTCCATGGAAGTGGTGGAAGTAGTGGAAGGTTCTCAGAAAGATTTCATGCAATTTTCTGCGTAAGTAGCGGAAGCTTCCGCTACTTCGACATGGTAAGCAGCTTCCATCGGCGCTTCCATCGTCTTCCGTGGAAGCTTTCGTTGAAGTGGTGGAAGCTTGGAAGCTTTCTTAGAAGTTCCATGAAAACTTCCACTACGTCCATGTAAGCTGATTGGAAACTTGCACTGCTTTCATGGAGGAAGTGTAATACTTCCATGCTTCCATGGAAGTGCAATACTTCAATGGTTCCATGGAAGTGTAACAATCCCATGCTTCCGTGGAAGCGTAATACTTCCATGTACTTTCGTCCAAGTTTCCGTAGAAGCAACGGGAGGACCTACAGAACTTTTCTACCCAGAGGGAACAAACGTTTTCATAGGACTGCCATGAAAGCTTTCATGAAAGTGCTGGAAGTTTCAATGGAAACGGCTTCCATGTCAGCGGTGGAAGCTTATACGGCAGGGGAAGCTTATGTGTAAGTTGTGGTGGAGGTACCGTGGAGTAATACATTGAAATTCGTTTGCTTTTCATGGAAGTTCTGGAAACGTCCACGGAAAGAAGTTAGGGTGGAGGTTAGGGTTAGGGATAGCGTCCTAGGGTTAGGCTCACGCCACTTCCATGGGTACCTGGACCACTTTCGTGGAATTTGTCACCACTTCCGAGCCATCCCACGGTAAGGTTGCAGCACCAGTCCCTGAGCTCCTCACATGAGGAGCTCAGTATCTCACCCGATACTACATGCCTTCGGAGGCATTCGTTCGCACAACCTGACCAACCTTCTATACTTTAGTCTTAAAACAACATGTGCTTGTGAAATTACTTCGTTAACCGGCAGTACCTCAAGTGAGGAGCTCAATTGTCCAGGGACGTTTTGGCCCAAAACGTGCAACCCCCTACGGTGGGATGACTTCTCCGTGGACTATCAATATTCCCTCCATGGGAGCTTCCAGTGTTCGCTCCATGAAAACTCCCAGTACGTCCATGGAAGCTTTCAGTACTTCGGTAATACCACGGGAGCAGTTTGTTACTCTCGTGGAAACTTCCATGGGAAATTTCACCACCTCCATATGGAAAGTTCCAGTACTTCCATGTGGCCTCCATTTTTCACGGGCGCTTACACCACTTTCTCGGTAGGTTTCCACCACATCCGTATAGGTGTCCGATACTATCAGTGCTTCCATGGAAGCTTCTGATACTTCCATGAAAACTTCCAGTTCTTCCAATTCCCACTGGTCCAACTCCCTCCGCAACCAGTCTCCTTTCCCTCTCACGACCCTCCAGCTCACTCACATCTCCAACCTTACGCATAAGTCCCCCGGGTCAACTTCCCAACTCGCCCAAGTGCGTAGCTGCGCACGCAATCTTCTAACACATCCCCGCTCCTTTCACTCCAAGTTCCTGTGCCGGCCACGTAGCGGCGGGGCATTCTTTGGTCAGCCTCGGTTGGATTTCATCTCCCTTCCACCTCGTTATCTCGTCTGCTAAGACGTTCTTCACGCCCCTCAAGTGTTTCGCCTGGAAGCACCACCCCCTTATCTGCCCCAACGCCCCCAAGATTGTCATCATCCCGCACGATCTCTCTTCTCCTTTGCCTCCCTTGCAGTTCATCACCCATTATACCGCCGAAGAACTATCCCGCCTCATCATCACCATCTCCCCCCTCCTCGCTGGCCTCTCCTTCCTGATCACCATAATCACAAGCGCCGTCATCGCCGTCCCCAACAGCTCCAGAACATTGATGGATAGCCGGTTCTCATCCCCTCCCTTTTTACTCCTCACCGGCCTCCCTTTCATCAGTCAGCGTAAACCTCCAGTACACCCTTGTCTCCAGGAACAGCCCCCCTACCACCTCGACCGAGGCATTCGAAAACGATGTTCTCCTGTGGGGCTGTTTCACGAACGGGAACAACGGCGCCGCCAACTCCTCTCCGCTTCCCGCTGAAGCTTTCCGTCAGGCACTATCTCCTTCTCTCCTCATCTACCATGAACTCTTTCGTCAACTCCAGTACCTCCCTGCTTCTGCCTTCTTTGCTTCTGCCTTCTTTGCTTCTGCCTTCCTCCTACCCTTTCCCCACGCCCCCCCCCCTCCCCCGCTTTCTCTTGCCCAATAGAATGTAGCTTGCTCAGCTGCAGACGCTGCCGCACGAACACCTTCCTCTGGTCTGATTACATACGCCACGTGGTGAAGTTTCCGTGCTAGCACGAGAACCTCCCGTACTGTCGCCTTGTTCCTCTCCCCGGGCCAATCCTCTGGCGTTTTCCGTAACTCGTCGATCTTCCAGCGCGGTAGGGATATCGCCATTCTCTCCGCGTGTCTAGGTCGAAACCCAGCACTTCCTGCCCAGGGGGTCAGTCCGTCACCCCTTGGTGCGACAGCAGAGGCTTCTCCCCCTCCGCTCTCTCTCCCGTCGCCTGGTGGTGATTCGACGCCAGCGCCTGCGACAGCGCTAGGCACCTCCCTTCGTCTGCTTCCCACCGCATCTCCACCGATATCGCTTCGTCCACGAAGATCACTACCCGCGCGAGGTCTTCCGTCCGCCCCCCCTCTACTTGATTATTGCAGCCCTGCGGCAACGGCTCCACCGCCATGCCCGTATGCCCTGCTATGCGGACATGCGCCGTGGCCTACCAACCTACGGCCAGAGTCGTTGTTGATGCCTTTGTCGTCTGCAGCTATGCCTGTTGGAACGCGTTGGCAAACACCCCCCATCACCCAAGTCTCCACCTCCATCCGAACAGCAGCCGCAAGTCGATAAACAAGTAACCGCTCAGCACCTATCCGAAATCGCTGCCCCCGCCGGGTCCACTCCTACCTGCCGAAAGGTATTCTTCACGCCCGTCTTCTGTGTCAGGACACTCCTTCCCCTCCCGACTTTGTCCCTCTGCCCCAGTACCCTCCTGATAATTTGGCCTCACATCCACCAGATAGAATTCCGGAATCTGGTTCCAGTACGGCGTCTCGTTTTCTGACCCTCCACCCCCCCCCCGCGCCTCCGGTTCGGCGCTGTACGTCGAATCGTGGACTACTCTCCTCTTCCCTTTCTCTTCCACCACCCCCACCGGATTAATCCGCAAACCTCGCACCATCCGCGCCAATCTCATGGGCATCGCGACCGCCATTCCCGTCTTGACGTCTCTCACCGCTTTCTCCCATGCCTCGGCCTCGTGCTCTCTGGCTCTACTATAGTTTCCGCATGCCGGCTCCCGCTCGAGGTTACCTCCGGCGCCTACGTCCACCAACACGCTTACCCTCGACTAATTCTACGATGGCCGCCCCGAAAAATAGTGATTTTCTTTAACGAACGCTTCATGGCTGCTCGACACAAGGAAGGATACAATTAAAAACAAAGTATCCATACATTTTCTTGTGTGCAAAGGCCTATCGATGGATGACGTCGGGGTGTCGAGGGAAACCGTATTTCAGGAGATACGACCGGGAGCTGGTTATGAAGCCAGCGATTTCGTCAAAGAAAAGTTGGGGGGGCTACCGTAGAACGACTTCCTCGCTCTCTATTTCAGCAGTGCGAATTGATCGATACTGTGTCGCTACCCGAAAAAATCCTCCACCCGCCCAATGTCAATATGTGATGCGAGCAGCTCTGCTCCCAACTCCCACACCACCCTCCCCACATCCCCTCTTTGCCTTTGAAACGTCTCTCACCCCAATTCTGGCAAGACCCCAACTGGTCGATCTTTCGCATCGGCGTCTTCCCCCGTCTTCCCCAGGTGCTCCATCGCCCCCCTCCACCGTTGGATCGCTTTCCCGTTCTTCCTTTTCTTATCGTGCACGGCTCCGTTGCCGCACTCTCCCCGCCCCCCCCCTGTACACGACCCCTGTGCGACGCATCACCTCCTTGGCCCCGCTTCCGCCCGCTCCCCTCCTTCCTCTTTGCACGGCCCCTTTGCCCCCCCCCCCTTGTTCTTCCTTTGCGCAGCCTGGTTGCCAATGTCTTCCTCCACTTTTCCCCGTGAGACCCTTTTGCCTGGCAGCCCTTCGGCCCCCTTGCCACTGGCTCCCCCTTCCCCGTAGTGCGCAACCCCGTCTCCGTGGTCCCTCCCTCCCTGGTCGTGGGTGGCCACGTTGCCCCACACTCCCTTCATCCCTCTTTACGCGGCCCCTTTGCCACTCAGCCCCCGTTTCTTCTATTGCGCAACCTGACGGCCGTTACCCTCCCCCATTTCCCCCCGCGCGTTTTTTTTTCTCCCAGCCCTCCGGCCCCATTGCCACAAACGCCCCGTTCCTGATCATGGGCGGCTCCATTACCGTACACTTCGCGCCCCCCCCGTTTGGAAGCGCTTTTTCGCGTCTTCTCCCCTCCCTCCCGCAACCTACTGCGCCCCCTCTAACTTTCTCTCGTGCCGCCCCCCCCCCCTCTGTTCCCCTCTGACCCCTCTCCCCTACTCCCCCTGCCCCGCGTCCCTTTCTTGCTTCTGCCCCGCGTCCCTTTCTTGCTTCACCTGAGTTGACCGGTTTTGGCCGACCCTGGTATCGGCCCCTCCGCGACGTTGGCGTTCCAGCCTTTCCGGGTCGCACGGCGACCTTCACTGTACCCGCACGCGTCCCTCGGTCCTCGCTTGTCCTTGGTTGGCCTTGCACCCCCGCAGAGCCCGTGTTCTCATTTGTCTTTCTGGTTCTTCTTCTCCCTCTTCTTCCCCATCCGGTGCGGAACGCTTTTCTCCCCGCCACTTCCCCTCCCGCGTTTCTTTCCCTCCGTTCTCGCCCCCGTGCTCGAACTTGCAATCCTCCCACTTCTTCATGTACGAGGAAAACCCATTGTTCTGAAAGAAGTAGCACTCCCTGCTGCCATCCCCCTTCTTTCTCCCATCCCCCTTCCGTTCCCCTGGCATACCATTTCCCCCTGCCCCCGCTTTCTCAGCCGGTTGCTCTTTTCGTCCCCTCCCTCCCCCCACCTTCGCGCTTGGTGCAAGCAATGTCTGCCTATTTGGTGAAAATCCGACGTTCTCCGTCCCGGCATAGTACGGATGCGATGGTCTATGATCATATATACGACTACGGCCATGCACAAATTGAGTACCCCCCCCCCCCCCCCCCCCCAATCCCTCCACTCGCCCCCCCCTTTATGCATAGCGGCGCCACTTCCAGCCACGCCTGCGTGGCCTTGATATCCGGGCTCGGCAACGGCCCGGCCTCTGTCCCCGTTCGTCACGTGTTTCCCCTTCGCTTCAGCCTTAGCGCTTGCGTCCACTGGCCCCAACGCCACCGGGTCCACAGAAACGCGTCCCTAACTCGTCCTGGCAGGATTAAAACTCTACCCCTCTACTGGTTATCACAAAAAAAATGGTTTACACCCTCCTCTATGCCTTAAAACAGCGTCTCCCGAAGCGTTTCCACCCGGTCTAACGCTCCCCGTCCGATAGTCGTGCCCTCGTCCGTCGCGAGGCTCGCCATGTGCAATATAACCCCCAACTCGGCCTACACCCGGCCTGACAATGCTGTCTTAACCGTGTTTCTCTGCTTTCCCGACTTCCAAGTCCTCGAGTACGCGGTCAGGTCAAAGTCGGATAAACGCATCAGGTCCCCCTTCCCCTTTTCTGTTTATAGGAAAGCCGTTCGCTATACAGCGAGGACATCGCCCGTTCCTTCACCGAACCGCATGCAGTATGCCGCCGTCTGCCCTGATTACCCCCCGCATGATTACCAACATATCCATCGCCTGCGTCAATGGTGATGGTTCCGACTACCTGATAAAACTGCCGGGCCCTGAGTCCCTGTCAGTCTTGCTGCTTCCCCACTTCCACCCCTCCTCTCCAAACCTTTCCCTTCTCTTACACTTCCGTGCTGCTTCCCTATCTTCCCATCCTGCTGCCCCCCCCCTTCCCCTCCTCTGATGTCCATACCCCCCCACCCCCCGCTAGGCCTCCCGTCGGTCCGTCCTCCCACCGTCACCCGACAGCAATCCCTCGGCTTGTTACCCCGTCCTTGGGCCTCTACCCTTTGGCTCACTAGCCCACCAGCCGTCCTCGGCCGTTCGATCCCGGTGCTTGCCTCTTCTTCTCCCCCCCGGCACCCATCTTCCCATCCCGGTTCCTCCCTCCTTCCCCACCCTATAACCGTCCTCGGCTGTTGGGTCGGCTAGCTGGCCTTAACCCATTCCTTCCCACCGTTCCCGTCTCCCCCTTCCGTCCGATGCGTCAAGCAGCCGTCCTCGGTCGTAGGCTCTATCTGCGGGCCTCCGCCTCCGGCTTTCCATCTCCTCGTCTCTTGGATTCGACTCTATTGTGCACCTATCTGCCTTTGAAATAACCCGTGGCCAAATAATTCCTGCCCCGCCAGGCCTCCGTCTCATAGGAAACGCCCCGGCGCTAGTGAGTTTCGCTTATGCTGCTCCATGGCTCGCGCTGGTGTCGCATGTCTTGGTCACGCTGCTCCCTGTGCCGCTCGTGCTGCCGTGGATTGCTAGCATATTCAACATTGTCATTTGTCATGTATCTGCTGGCCTCTCTATCGTGCATCCTCCTACGGACCTCTTTCCCTACTTCGCTCTCGAAGTTCTGTTTCCACCTCTCCCCTTCCCGTCTACCATCTCCTCCCTTGGCTCCACCCCTGCTCGACGCCTCCGAATGATCTCTCTCACCGGTAAGGCCGTTGCTCGCTGTCTGGTTGCCTTCTGTTTGGTCAGTCGGATTTTTTTTCTTTCCCGACCTCATCGCTTCCTTCTGTTGCTCCCCCCACTTTTCCGCGCTTGTCCAGCCCTTCTTTCCTCAGTCGCTTTGCCTCGTCCAGCCCTTTTCTCAGCTTTCTGATCTTCGCCTGAAACCCTTCTTCTCTTTCTTGCGATGATGACACGTCCTCGTATGGTTCCTTCCCAGGCATGATTGCCATAGATGGCGTTCGGTGCCACCCCGTGCCGTCTCTGTATCCTCTATGCTGTTGCCGTCGATCCTCCATACTACTACTGCTGTTGCTGTCGCTGTGTAGACACTACTTCCTTATATTTCTACAGGTGCCAGCGTCCGATGCTCGCTGCTGCTGTGCTTTTGCTTGGCTGTTGTTGCTGCTGCTGCTGCTGCTGAGAGCCTCCTATTTTTTGTTTGGAACCACCCCCCCCCCTACTGCTACCCTATTTTCCGATGTTTCCACTCCCGTTCCGTCAAAGTCTAGACTGTGCAGACATTATTACATATCTTTCACGTGTTGTCCTGTTTCGCTCTCTTTTTTGTGTCCAGCTGTTTTTTTGTTCGTTTTTTTCTTCTTTTTTTCTTCATCATTTGACAGTTGTGAACTAGATATTTTTCTATTAATAGATTAAATATCCCAATATTGAAAGGGAAATCCTGCAGCTTCACACCAGTTTGTTTTTTGGATTTAAGTGGACCGCTTGTCACAGTTCCTGCAGAAACATAGTTCTAAAGAAAACGCTCTCATATTTTGAAGAAAGCCATTTCCACACGCAGCAGTTTTCAAAGAGCCCACGCAACTCTCAGATTTAGGAGCTGGCCGAATGCGGAAAGCCGAGATGAGAAAGGCAGATGCTTGCTCACACGCACAAGTCAAAAGAGCCCCCACGCCATCACGGCGGTGTTACAAACCTGTGATTCCTTCCAAGAAGACGACCCTGGCCGCTTCTCGCCAAAACCAGCAGTGGCGATAGGCGATGCGGGTCACGACTGGCGTTTGGTTTCGAGGTTGTGAGGGGCTCGCCACGCCGGAACGGCTGTCGATTTTTGGCAGGAGAGGAGCCGGCTGGTGATCCTGTTATCTTGTCTAGGTAGAAGTCGTTGGCGGGCGTCGAATAAGTGAACCAAGCAGTCCACGTATACAGGCAAACAGCACCACGTGTGGTCTTTGCGCTCTGACCTGAAGCTGGCGGCGATGCGTGAATCGAGTTGTCCTTTGTCAAGGTTGTGATTTTCCTTGAACAGGTTTCAAACCAGTAAGTGGGCGACACGACACGCTCGGAAGGTTCCATGATATCATCGTCGCTGTGTGGAGGGGAGGTGGAGTTCCGCAACAATGAACACATGCATCGATCAAGGTGCTGCACACACGAAGAATGATCGGATGGAGTGTGGCGAGTACCGTGGCATCTCCCTCGTGGCTCACGCCGGCGAAGCACTCCTCAAACTCATCGCGGGTCGCCTTAGTGACTACTGTGAACGCGAGAACAGTTTGCCGGAGGAACAGCGTGGGATTAGACCCCAGCGCTCAGCGGTTGACATGATGTTCGTAGTACGACGCCTGTAGGAACTGGCGCAGAAGAAGGACACCCCCTTGTACTTGTGCTTCATCGATCTCACCAAAGCATATGACTCCGTCGACCGAACCCTGCTGTGGGCTGTCTTCCTTGTTCGTTTTTGCGTGCCAGTGAGAATGCTCGCTTTCATTCGCCAATTCCCCGACGGCATGCAAGCTTGCGTGCGGTTGGATGATGGGAGTGCTCGGATAAGTTCGACATGGGGCAAGGTCTTCGGCAAGGAAGGGTGTATTGCTCGCGCCACTGCTGTTCAACATGTTTGTCAAGGCGGTACTTCGTGCGGCCGAGAAACACTTCCTCGCGGATGCAGCCATCATGGACACCAAGCTCCAATGGAAGAATGGGAAGGGGGAGAAGAAGGGCAAACCACGAGCGGACAAAGTCGACGGGCGGGGGGGGGGAGGAGGAGGAGGAGAAGGAGGAGGAGGAGGAGGAGGCGCAGAGCATCTGGGGTGTGCTGTACGCTGACGATACCTATCGCAATCACCAGAAGGGCTGGAGAGGGTGATGGCGGTGATCGTGATTGCGTGCTCGGCATCCGGGCTTAAGGTCTCCGAGACCAAAACGGAGATCATGCGCCTGCAGACAAAATATGGGGGGAAGTTCACCATCAGTCAATGCAGCCGGCCAGGCATACAAACAAACGACCAAATTTGTGTACTTGGGCGGGACTATCAGCGCAGATAGAGACCTCAGCGTTGAGATAACGCAACGTCTTCAAAGAGCCTGGGCGTACTTCCAGCGGTACAATATGGAATCTGTGACCACCAGGGTGTGCGCTTACGATTGAAGGTGCGGATGCTGAAAGCCGAGATTATCAAGATACTACTCGACGGGCGCGTGACGTGGAGCCCGAACAAGCTTGACTACGACAGGATACAACATGTTCACCACTCCATGCTCCACCGATGCCTCGGCTAAACAAAACGGAAGCGCGACGACCGTATCCTCTCGTACACTGACGCGCTTGCCAAGGTAACATCCGAGAGCATAGAGGCGACAGTGCGGAAACGGAGGATTTGTTCGCTGGATTTGTGCCGCATGGGGGGGGGGCGACGGCCGCGGAGGGTGATGATTGGTGAGCTGGTTGGGGGTAATGGCTACTCTGGGGGGCAAGAGAAGGAATGGATGGTGCGCCTGGAGGAAGATATGACTGAATTTGGCATTATTCGAAAGGTGGCGAAAGGCTGCACAGAAGGCCGGGAAGACGGTTTCGACGGATCGAGGAGGGGGCAGAGTCATTCCAGCGAAAATGGCATGGCTTGGAGAGCTGTAGAGCTTCAGAACGACACGCGAATGCCACAGCAGCACCGCCCACCGTCGGCAGCTCTACGTAGCGGGGGGGAGGGGGGGGGGCGAGGGGGGGAGCGTCCTGCCCAAGAGACTGAAGTCTGGGTCTGGCCATCATCGTCCTGACATTTGTGTGCTTCCAATGGCCGTAACAACTAAGTGGCTAGCTGAGGCCGCCCCGTTGTCTTCGCTTTGTTGTGTTCTCTCCCTTGTGCCAGTTATGCGCTTGATGCCCTCTGTATATGTTCCCAACGCCGTCGTCAGTCTGTTTCTACAGTAGCAGTATGACATGATAGGGGAACGTCTGCCATAACTAATTGGTACGAGCGCACCAGCGGGTAGATTCCCGTTATTATGACATGGTCGTGATCGTCTGCCTGGCTGCTGCTAGCGGATGCATTTCCTTCAACAGCTGTCAGATATTGTCCTCCTCAAAAATTGATTTTATAGTTTCCGCGCACAGACTG
Organism: Undaria pinnatifida; assembly: GCA_012845835.1. NCBI lineage: Eukaryota > Phaeophyceae > Laminariales > Alariaceae > Undaria > Undaria pinnatifida. The sequence continues at coordinate 3,049,716 of JABAKD010000012.1, read as the reverse complement.
ACTAACATCACCCTGTTGACCCTGATAGCTACACTGTAGTTGCAAGGGCAGTCGCCGACCTGTATCCTTAATGAGGACACACAACCCGTAATACGCGCGATCGGAGTATCACACACAACTTGCAAAATATGAGTTTCGACAAAATCTTCGATCTCACAGCTGGAGTGTATTTTCATTTTTATAATATATAAAATCATTCTCTGGTTTCGGGGATTCGGTCAGGATTTTTTTTTCGTCTTGGCCTAAGTATGCGATTCGCGGAACTGGAATTCTCGGTCAAATAGCTTTGTTCGAGCGCCGGCCTCGGGGGGCGGCTCCGACGGCCCTCGCCCTGCCGTGTCCGTTCCGCACATTGACGTGAACGCGGACGGATGCCGAGCGAGACAAGCGAGAAGTTGCAAAAATACTGCATGTCGAGGAGGAATTCCGGAGATTTTGGTTGTATCTTAATGTCTGTAGCGCCTGGATGATTTGCAAAATTGGCATCATTTTCAAACGGTAGTTGCTAATGTTTGAAATTTTGCGGTGGCATAATCTCGAGCGTTTGTTTTGCTTTTGACGTCTGCAGGGCTGGAACGTTTGTTTGATTTGCTTGACGTCTGCAGGGCTTGAACGAATGAAACACGTCCTCGGGGGGCGGCTCAAACGCTCCTTGCCCTACCGTATCCGTTCCGCACCTGGCCGGGATCGGGTACGTGGGCTGAGCGAGACAAGCGAGAAGTGCGCAAATTTTTGTATTTTGGGCAGTATACGCCCGAGCTATTCTTGGATCTTGGCACAAGCAGAGCTTTAACGAAAACAACATACATACGGGAAAACATTTATTTCCAAGTTGGCATCATTTCCGAATTGGCTTCATATTTCGTCCCCACGGCACTTTTTTCATGGTCACACCTCGAAGCGTTTGGTCTATTGTCGTACGACTGCTATGTCGTTGCTTTTCGATATCATATTTCACGGTTAAATACCCTTGTTCGAGCGTTCGTTGTCTTCGAGGGGGGTCGTTCCCTACCCAACGACACCATTACACCCACTGTCCGTGTCGATTCTTCATGCTAGAGAGATACAACTTATTTTTATGTGGTCCCAGACTGTGAGACAGAGTAAACAAAACAATCGCAATTGATCGAGCTATGTAGCAAGTGAAATGCTAGCGTACCGGGTACGAGATCACAACAAAACAGACCAGACCATGAAAAAATAGAAAATAAACACAACGGACGGAGTGGTCGATTTTAAAAACTGCAGTAAATAAATACGAGAAACAATGTTTTGTCAGTCTTTTTCGTCGCCGCTCCAAGGAGTCGTTTCGAATACATTGGTCCAATTTCAACGATCCATCTTTCAGGACCGCATAGTAAATATCCCACACTAATTCCATGTATATTTATTCCCACAAACGAAACGTGGATGCACTTCTAAAGGTAGGTGTGATTATCAAGGTAGTGGTGTTTCGAACGCTTTGGGTGTGGTTGCAAGAATTGCGCTGGCTAATGACTGTTGTTGTTTCTGGTCAATCCGTTCAGCACCTCAACGTGAACGCGGATGGATGCTGAGCGAGACAAGTGAGAAGCGCGGAAAAAAAAGTATTTTTTAGAACGGTGCTCTCCAGTTATTCTTCGGATCATGATGTATGGAGAGATTGATAAAATAAAACTTGGCAAGACATCATTTCCAAATTGGCGTCATATTTTGTCCTAAAACAAAAAATAAATATATATAAAATCCTTCTTTGGTGTCAGGTATTTGGTCAGGAATTTTTTGTCTCGGCCTAAGTATGCGATTCGCGGAACTGGAATTCTCGGTCGAATATAGCTTCGTTCGAGCGCCGCCTTCTGGGGGCGGCTCCAACGCCCCTCGCCCTGCCGTGTCCGTTCCGCACATCGACGAGAACGCGGACGGATGCCGAGCGAGACAAGCGAGAAGTTGCAAAAATACCTCATGTCGAGGAGGAATTTCGGAGATTTCGGATTTATCTTTAGACTATGTCTGCAACGCCTGGGTGACTTACAAAATTGGCATCATTTCCAAACGGTACTTGATAGCGTTTGGAATTTTGCGGTGGCATACTCTCGAGCGTTAGTTTCTTTGCTGTACTTTTCCACTAGTTCGTTTGGTTTCTTGCCCGGCCTTTTTATTGCTCTTGTTTCTGCTCGTTTTGCCAGCTGGAAATTCATTTTTTTAGTGTGGGTTCACCTAAAACGTCACACAAGTTACCGACGATATCCAACAACTTAGCGACACAAATTACCGACGGCAAGACGTTTCGTGACAAAGTAACTCCGAAATCATGATATTTTCACGTAACAGAATCTCGAGACAAAAGCAAGCAGGTAGGGCCGTCTCTTCGGCCTTTGGCCCTGGCTTTAGCATGGTCGCTGACACTCCAGGCAGCCTCTGCTGTAGGCATGAACGAGTGCGGTTGATTCGCAGCGAACTATCCCGCTGTGCTCGCTTCTTTGTGGCCATTGTCCACGCCATTTCATGTCACCTTCCTTCTGTTTTGAGCTCGTCGTCGTGCCGTCGAGGTACGAGGAAATCCGTACGTACCGGGTGAGAACAGCAGTATGTACGACGAGCATGAACGCCAACTGACGACATTGGCAAACACACAACATCAGGTGCAGCAGCAGTAGCCGAAGGGCGAAACTTCTAGCACATACTGCAGCAACTAGTAGCAACCAGAACCACAGCAGATAGCTCAAAGTGCAGTACGAGTGCAGTTGGCGAGTTTAGTCGTACACGCATCACTCTGTCCATTATATAACATAATCTCGAAACAAAACCAAGCAGGTAGAAGAGCCATCTCTTCGGCCTTTGGCCCTGGCTTTAGCACGGCCGCTGACACTCCAGGCAGCCTCTGCTGTAGGCATGAACGAGTGCAGTTGATTCGCAGCGAACTATCCCGCTGTGCTCGATTCTATGTGGCCATTGTCCATGCCATTTCATGTCACCTTCCTTCTGTTTTGAGCTCGTCGTCGTGCCGTCGAGGTACGAGGAAACCCGTACGTACTGGGTGAGAACAGCAGTATGTACGACGAGCATGAACACCAACTGACGACATTGGCAAACACACAACATCAGGTGCAGCAGCAGTAGCCGAAGGGCGAAACTTCGAGCACATACTGCAGCAACTAGTAGCAACCAGAACCACAGCAGATAGCTCAAAGTGCAGTACGAGTGCCGTTGGCGAGTTTAGTTGTACACGCATCACTCTGTCCAATATATAACAACCGTTTTATGTTCATATTGATGGAGAAAAAAATATTACGTTTCCTGTAAGAATGATACGTCGTACGAGCGGACGTTCTGATTCTGGTGTGCTGCTGCCGTGAGACCATCGAGCACACCGCATGTTTTACCCAAACAAGAGCCAACAAGAGGCAGCGCACAGGGGCCCCCAACACAGAGACACGTGACAACCACGGCCAGCTGTCAATCGCGTAATTCGCCGGTAGTCCATGCTTCGGTGGGTGTATCGGAAGTCGTTCGTAGTAATGCTGTAGATGGTTAAAAAACCACGTGGCATCGTTCTGGTGGCAGACTCGCCAGTAGACCCCCCAAAATTTATTTACCTTTTCTTTTTCTTGGCCCCATGCACCCATTTCCTTTCCTTTCTCTTCTTTGTTCGTTTCTTTTTTCCAATTGACTTGCGTCTGTTGTGCGTATGCGTAGTGATAGATACCTCGTGTAATATATACGTGGTAGTCTTTCTTCGGTGGCAAGCGTTATAGTCGGTTTTTCCAGGCGCGAGTAATGAGGCGTATGCACCGGTATGGACCTGGCATATCGTAGACTGACTCCCGATTTCACTTTTATATGTTTCTGGTGGAGGCATTAATTGCGTCAGCTGTGATTCATGCGTGTACCACCTTTGGTTTGTGTTTTTCCCCTAGGGTATTCCTGTGACCACGGACTTGATTATGCGAGTTCATGCGAGAACGACATCAACAACAACTGAAATATTGCCTGTTTCTTGACCTTTCAGCTGCTTCCTGCAAATTTGGTTTTTCTGCCAACGCGATTATGAACTTTTTCGCGATGTTTTCTTCCTTTTTGTCTAGTAAGTTGAACTTCCTACCATTTGCCGCTAATTTGCCGCCTGTGCATTAGTTGCGGAACGGTCCAGCTTTAGCTTTTCTTTGATTCGCAAAATTTGTTTTGTACTTAACGAAGCTTCATCGGCTGAGATCTGGGCTTGGCTCATCAACTCGACACCGCCCAGCACCCCATCGCAGCGCTATAGCTTACAGCAACGAAGCGCCGTGCAGTGCCCTGCGATGCCCTGCGGCTTAGCTCAGCAGCGCACCGCAGCGCAGCGCTAGCTCAGCAGAGCGAAGCGCTATGCTTTGCCGTGCTCTGCCGTCGCGGTCGTTCGTTATTCATGATATTATCTAAAACTCCGCGTATGCTGATATTCAGGTATTTGGCGCTTTTTCTATACACATCGCGTCAACCATCGTAATATCATACAATATGGGGGAGGGAATGAAATCTCTATGCAAATATCCTGTTTTTTTTTAATCAATTGTCAGCCGGCCGCCCCGGTGGTCTATTAATAATAGTGGTTTTACCCTCGAATACTACTAACGTTTGGTTGTCCTTGAGTTCGACACCCACCACGATGATATTTGACTTTATTCGCGAAATTGCGAAAAAAAAACAGGGATCAACTGCTGAGAGCGCCTAGCAGCGTGGGTAGGTACAATTCGACGCGAGTCGACGAGGGAAGAAAATGCTGGGTTCTCCTCGCGGTAAAAATGAAAGCACGTGCCGAAGTGGGGAGGGAGGAGGAGGGCCCGCTATGTGACCCCGGATCTGAGTTACTACTGGGAGGGAGCGCGAGAGTGGTGCGGGGATAATAAATGGGATATGAAGAAAAAAAAGAAAGGTATATGATTATTACTACCAGTAAATAATATGTCAGTCTCTAGGAAATACGCACGGCACTATCAGCACTCGTCATGGTAGAGACACTCCGGATATTATGTATTGAGGGGACGCGTCCGATTTCGACAACGTGAAAGCACCCACGAAGAAAATATAGCAGACACACATATCCCGCGTCCCCGAGAAAAACAGAGAAGAAGCGCTACGCCAACCTCCCGTACGAGCAAAGCCACCCCCGCACCAATCTTAGACAATACCGCCTCAACGAGAGATCGCCCTCCTCTTCTACGTTTTCCTTCTCGCCCGCGACCACGCAGACCAATCAATGCGACAGTCTCACGTAACAAACAAAGCAATTTTCTTCCAAAACCTCGCCGGCTGACATGTCCTCATGTCGACGTTTGATGCAAACCGACTTTGCATCCTGTCGACTTCGAGCCTCCATTGCCACGTGGACAGCAGTGCAGTCTCTTCATTAATGCCAAGGCCTCTTTTGTTTCGCCTACTCGTAGGGGCGACGCAGGTTCTCAATAATACTCTTTTCGGTATTTTTGTTTGATAGACGCCAACTTTTACTTGACGGCGCATTTAACATAGTTTGTTTCGCCTATCCTTGCCTTCTTCGTTGTATAATATTACGTTTTTTCTTTCTTTTGTCAAAGCATGACTTTCATAATCCCATGTTCATATTAAACTCTTGGCATTCCTTTAAAGTTCAATGCATGCCAAATCGGACAGCTACACCTCAAGTTGTCGAAGTGCTGCCCTGCCCTACCCGAAGCGGAGCCCTTGTATTTACTGTAAAAAAATTCCCACAGTACTGCGGTAGGTATCATAGCAGTGCATTTATTTACTGAATTTCGGTAGGTACACGTACATACATGGATATAGACGTGGCGAGCCGACGCATGACTAAAACGAGGAGGAGGTAGTAGTGGTTACGATTACTGCCCCAGAAAAAGCCACACAGCAGCATTGCGAGTAGCTGCGTCTCCGGGGCCTCGAGGGTGGTATTATACAAGTTCGGACAAATCGACATGTGGTTTGTATTCTCGTGCAAGCAATACAGGTACGCACGACTAAGACCACACCGACCACACACAGCGATGCTCTACTACAGTACACACAATATGCTCTTTGTCTGTGCCATATTTCATGGCATGGAGCTAGGGTGTACCATACATTTTCGGCACAAAAAACAAGGGGAAAAATAATCGTTCCTCCTGTTGTTGTTAAGCTGCGCCACGCAAAGGTCGTAGTAAGCCGACAATATCCACGGAAGAAACCAGTGAGTGGCATGCATTCGTCCCGTGTCGCATCGTACGCGTTTGGCGTTTTTTTCCCCGAGAAGACTTCATGGAAGAATAATGTGGGCGGTGTGCTTTATTGTTGCTGTGGTCCGTGACTCCGTTGCTGTGGTCATTTGCCGGTCAAGTGCAAGCGGTCGTGTTGGTACGTAACTCACAAAAAAGTTTGTGTTGCTTCGTACTTACTTGACGTACTCCTTGCTGCTGATTGCTGCTTGATTATCGCTTTTAGTTTTGTTTTTTTTTTGGCACACTTCTACTTTCCAGCATCTGGACATACAAGCCGTGGTCACAGGTGTCGTCCCTTTCCCCCCCTTCCGCTTGTTGCCTTCATTATTGTTGGCGCACAGGGTTCAGCACCCACTGATCGTCGATTTTTCATCGAGTGTTGCTAACTCACGCTCTCGTGCTTTCCACAAGTCAGTTGGTGCACAAGAAAAAGTCCCACGAAAAATTATACGAGTACGCACTTGGGGGGATTCGAACTCACGAAATTGACCTATGCCAGGCTCGAGGATAACCTGATACGCCCCCGGGGCAGTAAGTGGTACCTGGTATGGAGCCGGTCGCCCCGGTAGTCTAGTGGGGTTACACTATTCTTAGTACTAGCGTTGGTCCTTGAGTTAAATAGTCACCGCGTTGTGAGCTTTGTTGGCTTTATTTATTTGCAGAAATGAATGAGGAAAACAGGACCAACTAACTTCTTCTGAAATCGCCTAGCAGCGTGGGTAGGTACAATTCGGCGCAAATCGACGAGGGAAGAAAATAAATGCTAAATTCTTCTCGCGATAAAAATTAGGGCATGTACCGTAGTGGGGATGGGGGAGGGGAATTCCCTATATGACCCCGGATCTGAGTTATACTACTGGGAGGGCGAGAGTAGTGCGAGCATCACAATGAATGGGATGGGAAAAAGAAAAGAAGTGAAGTGTATTACTGCTGCTGCTGTAATAATACGATACCCAGCAGGTTGCACCGATCGACTCGATCTGGACCGACTGCTGTATATTATGCAATTGGTCAATGTACAACTTCTCTAATCACAGACCAGTACGAGATGATAGTCATTGAACTTGCTGAACTTCTTAGTAAGTGGTGGTTTCCTCTATCCACGAACCCCGGCCGAGCCGATCAATCGAAGGTTGGGTTACACTGTGCGGGGTGGTATCGAGGGAGGGGGTCAAATGAAATGTCCGCCTACCGCGGGCTTGGGTTATACGAATAAAATTGCAGCAGTAGCGCGAGTTGCCCCATTTTTTTCTAATTAATTGACAATTAATTCCTTGAAGGATTTCTGAACTGGGGTTGGACCCTGTTCTGTGGTGTTGGCGTTTTATACTAACCTCAGCTAGCTAAGGCTTCCACACCTTGCGGTGGGTGTGGTTTCGACCAGGGAGAAGTCGGCTTTCGTCCCCGGTTTGTTGGCGTTGATGGGGTATGAAAGGATTTCTGGAACGGCGATGAGGCCCTATCCTCATCGGGTGCGTCGAAACGCCCCCCGCCCGTTTGCTGGTTTATCTCCTCCCTGGGTGTCCCTGGCTCTACGAGCTACACAGCCACTCAATGATAAGCCAATGTGAATAATAGATGATTGTCGCACAATCGTGCGGGGCTGGGTCGACCCGCGGGAGAAATCGGTTATCATCCCCGGTTTGTCAGGATTTCTGAAACGGGCACAGGACTCTATATCCTCCCATGGTGGCGTTGCCCTTATGTCCGAGCCCCAGCCAATCAGCGGTAAGCGAATATGGTTGGGGTTCCACGTCGTGCGGAGTGGTGTCGTCACGGGAGGTCATCGCTATTGTTCCCGCGTTTTTGGAGCTGTAGAGATTCGGGGGGTTCATGAATCGGGGATGGGTCCCATATATTTTCCCTGTGCGACGGAAATGCCCCCCCATTGATGGGCCTCTATCCACCTAGGACAGTGCGGTGGAGCTCGAACCAATCAGCGATTACCTAACGGGATTGGGTTTTTTTCACCGTGCAGGGTGTTGTCGACCCGAGACATCTCGGTTTGCTTCCCCGGTTGATGGAAGTAGTTTTAGAGATAGATGTGGAACGACCTCTGGGCCGGGGATGGGACCCTATATCCTCCCGAAGTGGAGCTGGCTCAACATGCGAACCATGGCCAATCAGAAAACCGGCCGGTGGGGTTGAGATTTCCACATCGTGCGGGGAGGTATCATGTGTGGATGGATTCCGATCCCGGCATATGACCCTATCGTGCTCGGGTGACGCCTACTTTGTGTATGAATCCTGTCCAATAAGCGATCAGACAAAACTGACATATTTTTATTTTCGTCTAATAAAACTCGAGTCTGAAATACTTAGCTGACAAAATCATAAGCGCTGTAGTTGCGTACTGTACCTACAAGAATAAGTGAGCTAGCTACACAGGCAGCAACAAGCAGCAGCATTGCAATAGCATTCGAGGAGTTGAATGACGAAGGCAGTCATACCACCGTGTTTCACGCCTGGAACAACGTCAGCCCGTTTCTTCACGATCAGACAACACACAGACAGTCGATCTGGGAGGCTCGGATCAGGATGATACTAATATTATAGCATGCATTGTATATTTCAGAAGCTGGTTCAGTGCGCGTCTCTCAGTGGCTACGAAGAGAACACGTAGCGGACATGGTAGGTCCGCTTACTGGCCCCTGGTTCTTGATTGAGTTAAAATATCATAAGAAATGCGCTCGACACATTTCGTCGCCAGACTAAAGGGTCAGTCGTCGTGTGCTCGGATTTACCCGATCGAAATATGATGAATGAAGCTCGGAATCGGATTCACTTGAAAAACGGTAGCTGTTAGTCTATGAATAGTAGTACATATTGTTATGATTGTTAGTCTATATCGAACTCTTGGCATTACCTTACATCCTGTACGCGCAGACTATAATTGTGTGTGGTGGTGACTTTTTTTACTCTACCAAGTAATGAATTGAACAATTCGAACAAAGGATTACTGGAGCAATAGGCACATACATGCACAAAAGGTCATGTCATGTCCGCATCATATACCTGGTACCAGGTATACAATAGGGCAGTAGACATGGTATTCACACCGCATGACACTTTGGTACAGGTTTGCTTGTGAATGGACAACGGAGGACGAACCACACCTCCACTGCATATACCTATTTACACTGCAGATATAATATGAGCAGAGATGGCGTGTGTCGTTAATCTAATTATTTTCTGGGTATGTACGTACGTCCCCGGGTAGAAAGTTCTTATCGTTGTTAGAAGTATTACAGTTCTCGTAGGCACACCGAGCAAATTCATGAGAAGACATCACAGGTGTACAAACAAGCTTCGCCACTCTGCCGGCTGACGTGGGAGTGTGCACAATAGCACCATTTCAGCGGCGCTCGTTCGTCAACGTTACCGCACTACCATGTTGCTGCCAGCATCCAACACGCGTTATTGCTAGCACATCAAGAGCGAAGTGCAGCAGGAAATCAGGCGAGTTTGTGCGCACGACATGATAGACTGGCGGTCAAACACTAGACGGTTTCCGACCATCGCCATCATCTCCTATGTAGTCAATCATACGGCGAGAGGGCGGTTTCGAAAGGCATACATTCCTCGTATAGATTGCAGCTTGTCCTATCACGGCTTTCTGTCTCCAACCGCGGACTATGTAGGCCTTTGTGGAGTTATCCACGAGGCACTTGACTTGTTTTAGATCCGTCCACAATACTGAGACAAGCTTTTACCACATTATTTGGCTGATACGGCTTCCGTTGAGCTTGCGCGTGACCATACGACATTTTTGGCTACCACGACTCTCCGACACTGTCGTTACATGTATCGGAGCTTGATTACCGGAGTTCGCCAACCATGTACCGTCCGTCCGATTCTGCCAGCCGATGGACTTCAATATTATCAGGGGGTACAGACAGCTCATTACCGTTCAGGGTTTTGGAAATATTAGCTTCATGGAAAGGAATGATACGTGCTTCGCGCATCGAGTAGTAGACCAACCAGGTACAGATATCACGTCTCGCTTTGGCCAGACAAAAGTACAAGAGTGACAACGATGGAATCGTTAGAAAAACATTATGATGCATGTTTAACCCTTCCTGTTTCTGGCTGCACCGTTCCGTTGCCACAAATGTGCTGCATCCACCGCCGCGAGCCGAGCGCCAAGATAGCATGGCGACAACCGATGTGGAGCTCATAGACTCGGGGGCCGAAGGGGGAGACGCTTTCGTGCGTTCTATCGAGCAAAACGCAAGGGGGAGGAGGGTTGATCATGAGCACTTGGGGGAAAGGCGTGTTGTGCGCAGCTAACGGGACAAATCGCTCGGGACAGCTTATGACCACATTAGCTCCACCGAGATTCCGCTGATTTTCCCGCCGGAAGACCAGGTGCGCAACGTGGCTGTGACGGTAGTAGAGAGGCTCCCCTACGATTGTTGGGGCCCCGTTCCTTCGGCAAAATGGTAGCATGATCAACTCGGCTTTTTGTGGAATCTTCAGTCTGCCCCCTGGTTAGCCATGGGTATCCTTCGTATAGGCCGGGAAACACCAAACTGAAGAGGGGGGGCGAAAACACCAAGCTGATAGGCAGCACCAGCGAAGAAAAGAGGCAAAAGCTCGGCGAACGGCAGATATACCAGACAAGGGGTGACTCCCTAGGTGCACTTCTGTGTCATCAAACCGGTCAGCGCCGAACAGGAGCCTCCGGATACCGCAGCCCCATCCACCGTCCCGGTTTTGGAGGAAGCCGCATAGGAAGACGACGGCACCCTACAGTGGAAAATATACTCCAGAAAACAGGTCAAGGTGGACGGCCTCGTCAGCGTACAGGCGAAGGCGTTTATGAAGGGCCGGGGGGGCAGCATCTTTGCGGCACAAGAGCTGGTGAACATAAAGGCCGCCACCGACTACGATTGGAGGGCGTTGGAATGCTTTAGGACCCATGGGATACGTGGGACCATCCGCTTGGTGAGGACCAGGCCGGGGGACGAAGAATGCACGACCTTCCTACAGGAGATTAAGCCAAACGTGGTGATCGGCAACGTGGAACCGGGGGAAAGTGGGGTAGACGTTGTGCAGGCCTTTGTTTGGGCGGAGATCAGAGCCCTCCTACTCAAATGTTCACCACAGCTACCGATCTCTGTGGCGCACCAGCGTTCAACCCATGTTGGACGAGTCTTACCAGACAGAAAAAGGCGGAGCTCAAAGCGGCTAGCGTGGGAACATTCCATTCCGTCAACAGGGGCGGCATTCTTTTAAGTTCTGGAGGACCGTACCAGACTTGGGGGGGTGTCATGGCGGCGGATGATGTGGGACATAGAAAGTACGGTGGGTCATGTCGGTGGCTTTAAGGTCGTGGCTTACCTGGGCGGAGAACGGCGGCGGGTAGTCTTGTGAGTGTAGGAGTACCATCTGGGAAGAATCGAGCGTTTGTGGCCGCCACCACCACAGCGGGTGTATCTGAAGCGAACGGGAACCTCCACGTGTGGAGGGGGGTGGAGGGCTATCAGCCGCAACACCTCCTTAGGAGGCATCTTAGACGGCCACGGAGCGTACTTCTTGGAAAGGAGAGCCGGCAAAAGGGTGTCTTTTCGTTTGAAGACCATATGCTTTCTACGACCAAGGCTCACGTTATGGGCGAGAAACCCTGCGCAGACACCTACCAACCCCACGCGATGGACTCCAGTGACATAGAGACCGCCGAAGAGTTAAGATTTGAGGGCTTCACGAAGTTAATAAGTAGAAAGGAGGTGTATACGATCTACGATCCCTCCCACCGTGAGCCGAGGAGCAGCTGCCACCGTGATCACCTACCTTACCTTACCCCCATGATGAGGGAGGTGCTGGGGGGGTTGGCAGTCAGAGACTTGCTAACAACGCGAGCGGATCTTGCTGACAACGCGAGGATTTGAGAAAATAACCGTCGGGGAGGACGTGCTCGAGGGCCTGGCCGCTCTACAGCGGGAGGACGTTGGAACTGTTACACGTGCAGTCATGAGAGCGACCACCAGAGCGCTCAAGGAAGCACGGTCAACCCCGAAGTCGACGTTGCCCACGTAGACCGAAGCAGGCACGGGGGGGCATAAGGGGATGTCACAACCACCACGAGCCCCTCAGACGCGGGCATCACCAGAACGTCCAGCGCTGACAACGCAACCAGCACCGGACAGGCGGAGTCCCTTAGTGGCATAGACGGCACGATTGCTAAAGGACCACGCATGATTGGCGAGTAGACAGAAACAAGACGCAACGCTAGGACCCATGTTCAAGGAGCCGGGCTCGGGGGAAGACGAGTACCTGACGGACGACAACGGGGTTCTGTGGTACGCACCCAGGGGGGGGGGGGACACTTTGGCGATACCGAGGACGCTGATACCGAGGGTGTTGTCCCTGGGCCATAGCACCTTCGGCCACCCCGGCGTGGCTCGCACGACACTACTGTTGGTGAGAGACAAATACGGCTGGCCGTCGCTGCGAAAGGACGTGCGACAGTATGTGCTGTCATGCGAGCGCCGCCGAAAGAAAAGGACGTACAGCCGTAAAGTGAGGATGATGCCGGCCAGGTTTTTGCATCCGTGGCGAGTTCTAAAATCAGACCTTCAAGACTTCCACCAAGTGTCGGCGGCTGGCAACCGGTATTTGCTGGTGATGGTCGACAGGGCCAGCAAGTTCATCTTCAGGTATCCCCTCGCCTCCACGGGATCGCTGGAAGTCAGCCGGACGTTGATGGAGCTGACGCTGACTTTTGGCGTGCCGCAGTTAAGCAGGAGCGACGGCGGGGGGGTGTTCACGGCGCAAGTGGTCGGCCACTTGTGTAGGTGGTTGAATGTAGCTCTGAATCACGGCCCTGCAGACTTCGCGCGGAGCCAAGGGGCTGCGGAACGGACGGGAGGGTAACTCCAGGAGGTACTGTCGATATTCTGTGCCAGAAATGGCCGCTGTGGTGGGATCAATATGTACTCCCCGCTTGCTGGAAGCGGGTGACACCCGACCCGGCGTTACCATCCAACGCGACACCCTTCCGTGCCTTGTTCGGCCGCAACGGGCACACGAAAATCGACAATATGACTCTCAGCCTGGACGGATCGGAGTTCCGAGGAGGGCTTGATAGTTTTATGGCGGACAAACAAAACGATTTCGTGGAATTAAAGGCCGTCCTGGAGAAGCGGTGGACCGACAAGGACAAGGCGCAAAATGCATCGCATGCACACATTGGGCGCGACTCACAAGGAAGGCACGTCAAGGTGGGGGACCTGGTGATGGGGTGATGGCTAAAGAGGCAGATAGTTCCCAAGCCAGACAAGGGACACACCCCGAGTTGAGCCACGAACACTGGACAGCGCCAGTGGTAAGTATTCCCAGACCTGGGTCGAGCTTGGTGGTCAACCTGAGCGGACGCAGAATCCGGAGGCGGACGGTTTCGGGGGCGAACGTAAACCCCGCCATCTAAGACCGGCCGAGCTGCGTCATGAGTTTGAAGTCGAGTTCGAACACGCGGTCTCTTGACCAGACTCCGGGTTGGCAAAAGCATTCACACCGGCGCCCCGTGTACACTTTGTTGGACCGCAAAGCAGTCAAGGCGAAGGGTGACGCATGGGCCTGGGAATACCGAGGCCGCTACTGGGAGCCCAAAGCCCGACGGCATCCCGTCCAAGGGAGAACGACGCGCTGCGTCCAGGGAAGAAGCGTTAACTCGACAACCGGTAGGTACTCAGGTGAAGAGGGAGTTCGCGGATAACATGGGCGAGCCGACGGCATTCACGGGAATGCTATACGACCCCAACAAGCCATTTGGGCGAGTGCGCTCTCCAGACGGGGGTTGGGAGGAGCTGAATAGCCAGGAGATGGAGAGGGGGAGACAGAAGTTAGCCGCACGTCGCCCTTTTCACCAAGTGGAGAATCCATCCGCAAACATAAGGAGAGTATTTCCCGAGGATCACGGACATATATTTTCGGAGCACAAGGTACTAAGCGAAGAATGGACCGCAAGATTAACAAGGACCTTTCTTAACAGCCTTACACTTTTTGCCGTGATCCAATCTGGGGTGCACGCGGGTATTTGCTCCATCTTCTTGGTTGTGGAAGAGAAGGGAAGGTTCAAGACCGTCCGTTTTCGGGAACCGTTTGCGCACGCCGTTTCCTGAAAGAAGAGGGAAATTTCAAGATCGTCGGTTTACCGTCGTCTACGGGAACCGTTCACTGAAACGGAGGGGCGGTTTTGGGGGATGAAGGAGAGTGAGGAGAGTATCCTGAGTCACAGACGCTGGGCGCCTCGACTAGCTTTTTCGTCTCGCGGCGATATGCTGGGGAGGTGTTTCGCCGCCTTGGTTTCAGGATACTATTAATACGATGATGCGTATAGCCGTCCGTACCAAGCTATATGCGGAGGGCCTAGAGTATTAGTAGGGATCAAGCCGTCGGAGGATCCCTGCTGCATACTTGTGGAATAGCAGCGGCATTCAGCTGTTTGCGTAATAGGGTTAGGAGGATTTCGAAGGCCGTATCTTAACGGGTTCATAATCCTTCATACACCGGCCACCAACCATGTGTTATTCTAAGCACGGCCGATGGGAGAAAGAAAAGATTGAACCACTGTACACTGTCACGCGTCATTCCTGTGCATGTACATCACTCGTATCGTATGCATACTGCATCCCATTGCACTGTATCGTTCGAACACCCGCTCCGCGCGTGTGGCGAGCTTGGAAGCGCCACATCCCGAGAACCGGACTTTCCACCCAAATCCCGCTATACTTCGTTTAGGATACAGACACTGACGGCCCGAAAAAACCACACGAGACGGAGGACCAGAGAAATTGAGTGCCGCCGCCGTAGGTCGACACGAACTGTGAGAACGGCCGCGAAGGTGAGTCATTTGTAGGCCACCCGTGACCCGTTTGTAATAATAGTGCTGGTTGGTATATAGTACGCCACACACACGTGTTTGACTTGGTAATGGATAGGGTTGACCCGCCAATGCCAGTCGCTCTTGGATGTTTACCTTGAATTAATTGGTTGGCGGCAACAATTTCGGTATGTGTGGCGTACGTGGTATGATTTTCCATGATTTGGAGGTAGTGTCCAACGCTTTGGTACTGTGTTTGAGGGGTACCGAAACCTTGATGTACTCCCCGTTTATCCCCGTAGAAAGTAGAGCTAGATCGATAGACTAGTGTTCCCGCCTGAACCCGCCACTACTTGATGCATGTGGTCAGAAATGTATGTGTGTAAGACATGCGTGTACGACAATAGCAATAGACCTAGAACCGATCCACCCGACCAATCAGACGGCGTCCAGGGCGCGTGGTGAACGCTGAAATGTAATTACACCCGATTTTGCCCACAGCAGCACCGTGTTACGTGAGTTTGGCTATCGCTAATAAGGAGTTATATATCCTTGAACCCTACCCATGGTTCTACTCTGCCCAAAAAATAATACTTGGCCTGGTCGAGACTTGCGTGCATGCTGCGCTCGCGATGCCTGCCACCCTCGCCGCGCTCGGCGCCATCTTCAAAGCTTTCCCCGCTCTATGTCCCTGTGAGCTCCGTCTCCCGCGCGGAGAGATGCAAACCGTGCCCTGTGGCGCTCGTTCCAACAGTCGGCTGCTCCTGGCCTCTACCTCCCAGCCTTCTCCTGCTGGTATTCGCTATGTCGGGAATTTAATACCGGGATATATATGTCTTTTTGTGCAAGCAACAACGGTCGTTACATTCGGACACGTCTAGTTACCCCGCAAGAGAAAAATAAACACACCCGGGTCAACCACGTCCACAGACCCTTTTTCGATATTGCCTCGACGAGTGGCCGCCCGCGCGGCGGGAGAACGCAGGCCGGTTTACCCTTGTCTGCACCCATGCCCACGCACTCACGTCGAGATCTGGGGCCGAAACGGCCCAGGGCAGCGCGCCCCCAAATCCCACACTAATCCGATCCACATGTGTCCTGCTGATACTACTGCTATCTGTTGCTGCTACTGCTGCTGTTATGCTGCTGCTGAGGTTAATTTAGGTCCGGGCGGTTGCTGCTACTGCTGCTGTGCTGCTGCTGAGGTTAGTTGAGTAGCGGGCCATTTTTTTACGAACAAAACAACGAAGAACAAAAAGTTGTAAAAGTTCATCAAAATATCAAATTTTGAAAAAAAAAATCGGTTGGGGTGTTCCAAGTGACCTGCTCGTCTCAGGGAGGCGGAACGCAATCCCTTGCCAAATAGAGCCAGCTAAGCGACGTTTAATTGGCCAAGCGCCGCCACGGAGCTCGGCCGAGATCCAGACATGCTTCATAATGTACCCATGGCAGGTTAGCTTGCCCCGCGGCCGAAAGTGCGAAAAGAAGCACTCGGCCACCGGAGAACAGCGAGCCAAAAAAAACGAAGATCATATTTTACATATACATCGTATCATTTATTGTGGTTTTCACAACGAACGGATTGAACTAACCCTAACCCTAACCCATACGAAATATACCGACGAGTGCCACTTAATGACATCATTGGGGTGAAATAGTTGAACAAAACACAATAATGTGTATCTCTGGCGTGGTGTTTCTTGCTACTACCCTGTCTGTGCCGTCTCCTTGCTATCTTCAGCCACACACAGCCAGCCGCGGTTCCCCTACCCACCTTTCCCCCTTATTCGTCTTTGGGCGTCATACGCATCCGGGCTGCACGGCGCTCCGAGCTCTTTTTATCTTCCTCCACATGCCACCTGGCCATGAACCGTCCGGCTTCTTCGAGGAACCCCTAGTATCACTTACCCGCCTTATCTGCTGCATGGATCCACACACAAAACAGTGGTAGTAGTAGTAGCAGTAGCAGTAGTAGTAGTAGTAGTAGTAGTGGTAGTAGTAGTACGGTTTCAACTCCAAAATGTGCCGTGCCGAATCTTTATCTTTGGTGTGGAGCCTTCCAGTATAGACTTTACCGCGTTCTGACCACCCCAAGCATACCAGATAAAGTAGTACTAGAAGTATTGCATTTTTAGAGGTGGAGCGAAGCCGCGCGAAGGGTCGTAGGCTTCGCCTGGGTTGGGGTCGGGGTTAGGGATTGAGTTAGTAGGGGTTAGGGTTCGGGTTGGGTTGGGTCTATGCCTTCATGACATGTGATAATCTGGTACTTTATTTTTTATTTGATTCTCATAAAAATTGAATGAAGTCAGCTGTGAGTAGCGACCGATTGAATGGTTGAAACTCAATTTTGCAAGGTGCGTAGAACATCAATATTTATATTACAAAAATTGAAATACACTCCAGCTGTGAGATTGTAAGATTTGGTCGTAACTCTTCTTTGCAAGCTGTGTGTGATACTCCGATCGCGCGTATTACGGGTTGTGTGTCCTCATAAAGGATACAGGTCGGCGACTCCCCTTGGAACTATAGTGTAGTAGCTATCAGGGTCAACAGGGTGATGATGTTAGTCGGTCTATGCGCGAAAACTATAAAATCCATTTTTTTTTAGGGGGACAAAATCTGACAGCTGTGGAAGGAAATGCTTCAGTTTATCAAGTGTATCCTGCAAGTCGTATAATAGCCGGTGAAGGGAGGGCGGAGTTTTTAGGGCGTGGGGCCTGGGTTTGAACAAGAGGGAGCGGAGGGGGGGGGGGGGGGGGGGGCAACTCAATCTGTCCGTGGACACTATAAATCCTTTAATGGATATTTATATTATAATTTGTGATATTATGGTGTTTGTTAATTAAACCTACGATATGGTTGTTAATACACAGCAGTTAGTTGTAGCATTTCTACGGAAGATCGTTCGCGCGTGCTATGTATAATATTATAAAATAAAAATACACTTTAGCTGTGAGATCGAAGATTTTGCCGAAACTCATCTTTGCAAACTGTGTGTGATACTCCGATCGCGCGTATTACTGGGTGTGTGACCTCATTAAGGATATAGATCGGCGACTTCCCTTGGAATTACAGTATAGCTATCAGGGTCAACAGGGTGATGTTAGTCAGTCTGTGCGCGGAAACTATAAACCCCGTTTTTGAAGGGGATAAAATCTGACAGCTGTGGAAGGAAATGCATCAGTTTATCAAGTGTATCCTGTAGGTCGCATAACCGGTGAGGGGAGGGCGGAGGTTTTAAGGGCGTGGGGGCCTGGGTTTGAACAAGAGGGAGCGGGGGGGGGGGGGGAGAGGGGGAAACGGACGGGGCAACTCAATCTGTGCGCGGAAACTACAAATCCTTCAAGGGAACAAATCTGACGGTTGTGGAAGGAATCCATCATTTTATCATGTATATTGTTAAGTTACGGCCTCGAAAGACCTCTAATTATCTGAAGTTGAGATCATTTGGATGGGTTTCGTATGATAAGAGGTCGGCGTTTTATATTCGGAAAAGTTAGGAAATAGATCGGAGGCACGACGTGCCTCCGATCTCAGAAGTCATCTGGGGCTCTGGTGGAATCGAATAAAGCTACGTCTCTACGAGGGCAAAAAAAGTGAGTACTCTCCGAGGACCTGCTCAATTGGCAGACCTGCAGGGGCACTCTGTGTCCCCACCCTATAACCTTAAAAATGGCGTCGTCGGCAGGACCATGGGTTTTTGGGTCGCGGGTTCAATCCCCCCCACCCACAATAATTAACATTTCAGTGGGGGTTCCCTTTCTGGGCCTTCAATTTCAGTGGCGAGGGGTCACTCGCGCGAGTAACCCCTTTGTTCCTTCTGCGATGTCACGTTTTCATGTTTTATACGGACGAAATCAATCCGCAATGCGGAGGTAATCTAAGCTGCGCCAAAACAACTGCCTGAACCATTTTCGCCCGTGAGGTACAGAGTCACTCGTGCGAGTGGCTCAAACACACCACTGAAAAGGGGGGTACCCTCCCCGGTATCCCCAGGACATGAAACCTCTTGGATATTGACACGTCCGCCCGTATATCCGGCCGACCTGGTATCCCGCCGTTTCAGGGGGGGAGAGTGTTATAAGGCTTAAATTGGGTAAGGCTATTGGTTAACCTTTTGCAAATGTTCAAACGGACTAATACTCCACTAACAACTGAACTTAATACAAATGGCGTCGTCTTAAGCTTGACTTGCTATTGTGGCAGCGTCCCTCCAATCTCTCCGATTTTTTTTTGGCAGCGATTTTGCTTTTTGCTTTCCATCGAGCTCACAACCCCTGTTCCTTCTCGGGTGGATTCTCAATGGAGGGGGCGCCCTTCCTTCTACAACGGCGACCACAACAGCAGTGAGATGGCAGGGGCCCCTCCTGTTGGTCGCTATGCACGTACCACACGGACGACACCTTCCAACTGCATGCGGACGATACTGCTCTTCGGAGCACACTCCTCGTCTCGGCTTTTGGTCCCTCCTGTTGGTCGCCGGGCACGTACCACACGGATGACACCTTCCAGCTATGTGCGGACGACACTGCTCTTCGGAGCACACTCCGCGTCTCGGCTTTTGGTCGCATCAGTTCCCCGCCAGCTGTGTCGCATAGACCACTCCGCAGCGGAACTGCCCAAGCCTCACCCATCAGACTTGTTTGCTCCGCGCTCTGCCTGCATGTTGCACTGCACATCTCCGCTAGCTGCAAGCACAAGCCCCAAGATCGCCCGTCGACCTGTTTCTTTTTTTGCGCTTCGGGGCTGAGGCATATGCACAACGTGCCACGGACAAGCATACTGGAATCAACTCTTCGAAGGACCATCGACGGGGACTTCGCTTGCTTAGAGAGCCCATCTCGGCCTGCATTCACCTTTGCTGACGGAGCCAGACCGACCTTCGCGGGACCCCCTTGGACTACGGACACCGTGCTCTAGGAGCTCATGTCGGGGCTCCTTCCTTGCGGTCCTCCCTGGGAAGCAACAGGCTGTGCTCGTGGAATGATTCGGCTTTCTCGTTTGGCGAATTTTTTCGGTACACGCGTTATCGTATGGATTTCAGTACACTCGTCGATCCGTCTTGCGCGTCGGACAAACTGCTGTGCTCCCTTTCTGCTGAAAACAGTACAGCTACTAATTTGACGCAACTCGGACCCCTCCCTGATCTTTCGCGATCAACAGCGTTCTACTGCGTCACGTAGTTTCAACCACCAACCATCATGTTCGCAGCGCTACCAACTACAGCGCAGCATATTGGGCTCGCTGTCAATACATGCCATATACCGCCGGATTCTCTGCTGCAGAAGTCACTGTACAGCAGCCGAGCCGCCTACTTTGCTCCTGCCCATCCACCACATAGCTCGACCCTTCACTGCCCCAGCGTCCACAGTTACAGCACCGCAGCTCTGACACCCTCCGCTGCTGTGCGAGTGCTCCTTGCAAGTTCGATTCGAGAGGTTTTTTCGTCTTGACCCCCCCGTGACTAGAACTTAAATTTAGTGAACGCTGAAACTCTGTGCTGGCTTTTTTGGGCAAGGCTGTCGGCGTGTGCGATGCCCTAAATGCTCAATGGCGGAGACAGTACATGGCCACACACATCACCTCGCATGCTGTATTTGGCAATACATATCTCTTTCGTATAGTTAGCGATGTCAGAAAATAATGGTAACTGTATGATGGTGGTGACAAACAGTGCATGACCACATCACCTCGCCTGTTGTATTTGATAATACGTATCTCTTTCTTATAATTAGCGATGTCAGAAAATAATGGTAACTACAAATATTCTATAAAATATTCTAGCTTTCGATCCATGTATCATACAAGAACAACTTATGAAGATTTAACACGTTATTTACTACACTTAAACACTGGGTTGCATGCTGCATCGAACATCAAACCTTCTAGAATAGTAAACATTACAAGCCAGATGATATAAAGGGATCTCTTATTGCTTCAATCGTCAGGTTTGTCCCCTTTGAGGATTTATAGTTTCCGCGCACATATTGAAATGTCCCGCCCCCCGCCCCCCCCCCCCCTCCCCTCCCCCTCCCCTGACCCCTCTTGTTCATGAAAACCCCAACCCTCCCCCCCCCCCCCCCGTCCCCCCCCCCCCGTCCCCCGATCCCCTCCCCCTTCCGCCTAGTTTGTCCAAACGCCCCACTCACAATCGAAATCGGCCAGAGTAATAAACACTTATACGCAGTTGATATCATGTCATTATCTTTCTGACCATCCATGACGTAGTTTTCAATTATTTTCCCCCCGACCCCCCCCCCCTTCAACGCCCCCTCTTTTCCAACCACCCGCGCGATCGCCTAGACCTAGCACCACGCGTACAACAAGCCCCTACATATCTTTGATCTCATAGCCGAAGTGTATTTAAATGTTATTTGTGACCTAAACGTGCTAAAAAATCTCCCCCCCCCCCCCGCCCCCCCCCTCTCGCTCTCCCTTACTCAAACGCCCCACCAAATATCGAAATCCGCCAGATTAATAAAAACTTCACGCACAGGATATCACCTCATTATCTTTCGAGAGCCATCCATGCCGCTGCTTTCCCCCCCCCCCCCGCCCCGAACACCCCCTTCTTCCCCATCACCCACACCATCGCCTAGACCTAGCACCACACGTATAACAAACCCCTCACCTAAAACCCTTCTTTCCCCCCCTCCCCCCTCCCCGCCCCCTCCCCCGCCCCCTCCGTCCCCACCCCCCACCTTCCCCCCCCCCAACCCATCCCAACCCCACCCCCTCGAACACTCCACCCTCTCTCTACTCATTGATTGTACGACTTACCCCAGGATATACATGATAAACTGATGCATCATTTCCAAAACCGTCACATTTATCCCCTCAAAATAATGTATAGTTTCCACGCACATATTGAGCTACCCCACACGCCCCACCCCCGCCCCAACCCCCCCCCCCCCCCAATAATAAACTGGTGCCATAACCGTTAGATTTATCCCCTTGAAAGGATTATAACTTACATGCACAAATTCCCCCCCCCTTCCCCCCCCCCTCCAAACCCGCTCGCTTTTGATCAAAACCAGGCCCCCACGTCCTTCAAAACTCCGCCCCTCCCCCTCACCGGTTATTCGACTTTCAAGATTCACTCGATAAAAGGATACATTTCCCTCCACAGCTGTCAGATTTTGTCCCCCTCAGAAACGGGTTTTATAGTTTCAGCGCACAGACTGACTAAAATCACCCTGTTGACCCTGATAGCTACACTGTAGTTGTAAGGGGAGTCGCCGACCTATATCCTTAATGAGGACACACAACTCGTAATGCGCGCGATCGGAGTATCACACACAGCTTGCAAAGATGAGTTTCGACGAAATCTTCGATCTCACAGCTGGAGTGTATTTTCATTTTTTATAATATTCCAAAATTCATGGGTACGCGGGCACTACTACCACTTTCTGTCTGGGCGCAGCTGCGATTGTGGTCAACGCGAACACTGTCCCTTTATAGTGCGGTCGGTGTGGGTACGGATTTTTTTTCAGCGGTCCAGGCGTTATTAGGCCGTCTTCCTACTGCTGGCACATGTGCTGCCCTTCAGGTTGCAGCGTTGCTGCTAGGGTCTATGCTGGCATTTTTTTTTTCTCTGCATATGTTCGGACAGCTACTGCCCGTTACAGAGCGTTTACTGTAGCTCGCGGAGATACTGCGCTTTACAGCTTTTAATAGTGCAAGTGGGGACCAGCCCGTTTGATGCGGTTCTTGGGGGCAAACAGCCTTTCTATTCGGCTGTGGGCGTGCACACCTTTTCTACAGCTGGTCTTGGTATTGTTATACCCTTTTTAAGGCGGTTGGTGTTGTCGTCACCCGTGGTCAAAGGAACAATCTTGCAGCAATCAACACTACTGTAGGCTCGGCCGTCCCTCTATAGTGCGGTCGGTGGGGGAACTGCCTTGTTCGGACGCTATACTACCCATCTTGGTGCGGTTGGAATTGCCGTTACCTGTTAACACGGCAGCGATACTACAGCAATCAGCACTACTGTAGGCGCAATCGTCCCACAGTAGTGCGGACGGTGGGGAAACTGCCTTGTTCAGGGGTTATACTGCCCATCTTCGTGCGGTTGGTACCTATGGGCACAGCAACGATAATGCAGCGAGCAGCACTACTGCAGGCGCGACCGCCCCCCTATAGTGCGGTCGGTGGGGAAAGTACCTTGTTTGGGGGTTATGCTACCCATCTTTGTGCGATTGGTATTATCGGTACCTATGGGCACAGCAGCGAGCAGCACTACTGTAGGCGCGACCGTCCCCCTTTAGTGCGGTCGGTGGGGAAACTGCTTTGTTCAAGCGTTGTACTGACCTTGTCCTCTGATTGGCACATGTACAATCCTTTACTGTGCTACCTCCCCCTACACTACTGTTGGGGCGGATGCAGCCCGTTTTCTTTTCATATGGTTGGCGGCGCGATCCTCTACTGTGCTACCCCTCCCTACACTACTGTTGGGGCAGATGCTGCCCGTTTCTTATACGGTTGGCTGCGCGATCCTTTACTGCGCTACCCTCCCCCACACTGCAATTAGGGCAGATGCTGACCGTTTTTTATACGGTTGGAGGCGCGATCCTTTACGGTGCTACCCCCCCCTACACCACTGTTGGGGCAAATGCTGCCCGTTTCTTATACGGTTGGCTGCGTGAACCTCTACTGTGCTACCCCCCCCTACACTACTGTTGGGGCAGATGCTGTCCGTTTTTTATACGGTTGGCTGCGCGATCCTCTACTGTGCTACCCCCCTACACTACACTACTGTTGGGGCAGATGCTGCCCGTTTTTTATACGGTTGGCTGCGGGCGACCCTTCACTGTGCTACCCCACCCCTCTACACTACACCTAGGGTAAATGCTGCCTGTTTTGGTGTCAAATGATCGTATCGTCGTAGACCGTAGATCGTAGATCTGATGGATAGCACTTTGATAGCAGGCCACAGACGAGCAAGAAGCAACAGAACATTGCATACTGCTCCTGCTGGTGCGACGAGCGTCGGCGTGTTGGGCGACCCTTCATTGTGCTACCCCCCCTACACTACACCTAGGTTAAATGCTGCCTGTTTTGGTACGATGAGCGTCGGCGTGTTGGGCGACCCTTCATTGTGCTACCCCCTAAACTGCATCAAGGTTAAATGCTGCCTGTTTTGGTGCGATGAGCGTCGACGTGTTAGGCGACCCTTTACTGTGCTGCCCCCCTACACTGTGCATGGGATAAGCGCTGCCTGTTTTGGTACGATGGGCGTGGGCTTCTTGTGCAACCCTTTACTGTGCTACCTCCCCCTATACTGCACCTAGGTTAGATGTTGCCTGTTTTGGTGCAATGGGCGTGGGTGTTTTGGGCAACGCTTTCCTATGATACCCCCCCCACCTAGGTTAAATGATGTCTGTTTAAGTGCGATGGGTGCAGACTTACCTTACTGTGTTGCACCCCCTGCACTGCGGTTAGGGTCATTGCTGCCCATTTTTGGCTGCTTGTACTGCGGTTCGTGCGGGCGTTACCCGTGTACCCAACGGTCAGACTGGGCGCTGCTCTTATGTTGCGGTTTTGGTGGATGGTACCCTTCTTAACTCTGTCCTCCTTTTATACGGCTAGTTGGCGTGGCTGCTACCATCACTGATGCTGGACGGAGTCGAAGCCCATATCTTGCTGTTTGCTGAAACACAGATATACCGCTACTTGCAGCAGGGACATCACGACAATATATCTGCCTCCATAGCTTATTTACGCGTCGTTCCCATCCCGCCAGCTTTCCCCACAGCCCTCCTTCCGCTGCCCTCCCTACGGACAACAAGCAACATGTCTACCAGCGAGGAAGCGGGTTACTCGGGGCAAGCTGAGGTCTTCCACGCACCCCAACCTGGGTGCCCATGAGACAGGGAGAGCTCGCTCGAGATCCCGCGACTCGAGACGGGGGGAACCACCGGAGGCGGGTTCCGGTGACGAGACAGAAGACGGAGCACCATACCTTCACCCGGACCCACCAACCAAGAGGGTCGATTCGTCGGTTCGCGCAGAGAACAAGACGGCCCAAACTCCACCGGACTCGGGGGCGTCTCAACGCCAGCTCTCGCTAGCCCCGGAGGAGCGCCACCAGCTGCCCCCCCCCGCGCTCGACAGGGCACCACCGCCGCCACCTGGTCTCTCCGCGCTCTGCTCCACGCTCGACAAAGCGCCACCCCCAGAGCTCCCGGGACCGGGGCGCCCATGCCGTCCCATTTGACTTGGCATATGCGGCGGCGCGGGTCCAGCGGGCGCCCGACGACGCCAATCAGACGATAGCACGCCGTCGTCAGTTTGACGAAGATATCGAGCAGGCGAAGACCGCCGCGCGGGAGGCGTCCCTGGTAGCGAAGAGGGCGCAACAAGCCCTCGCCCAATCAGTTGCGTCGACTGCGGCGGGAGCTACCGCGGCCCCCTCGCCTTCGTCGCGCCCGCAGGGTGTCGCATCCCAGCGACCACGACCCGGGAACGACGCCTTCTTCAAGGGCATCGTCGCGTGCATTGCGTCTGCACCGAGGATAGACGTCTCCTCAGCGTTGGCGACCGCGGTGGTGGAAACGGCTTGCGCCCTCCTCACGTCAGAGAGGCCGGCGTCGTGGCAAGTGGACGCCCTTTCCGTGGAAGCGGCCTGGACTCGCATGTATTGTACGCCCTATGCCGGACAAAGGAGAGCCGCCCTGACCCTTGCCCTCATCAAGGCCCTGCTAATGGCCCACGACGAGCCCCCCGACCCCGTCTTCTGGCCGAACCCGGGAGGAAGAGTTGGCGGAACGTAACCGGGGGAAACAGCGACGCAGCGACAGTCGCGACCGTGGGGACCGCAACCGTGGGGGTGGCAGCAAAATTGGTGGG
Organism: Undaria pinnatifida; assembly: GCA_012845835.1. Taxonomy (NCBI): domain Eukaryota; class Phaeophyceae; order Laminariales; family Alariaceae; genus Undaria; species Undaria pinnatifida. Next base: position 3,023,838 of record JABAKD010000012.1, on the reverse strand, counting down.
GGTGGCGACCATCACCACCACCGCAGGGGTGACAGCGGTGATGGAGGCGGAGGAGGCGCATCGGGTGCTGGTGTGGCTGAGAGTTCCACCGAGAGGGAAGCTTAGGTCCAACAACCGGGGCAGTTGGCCGCAGCTCTGGCGAAGGCAACGGAGGGCGCAGGAACGGCGCGAGAGGACGTTCAGCGTGGGACGGCTCGTCAACCTTCTCCCGCTCGTCTTCGTTCTCGAGCACGGACGACCACAGCGAGGTGGCCGTGATAGCAGGCAAGAGGTGTCAAGAGCCATGGCAGGAGGAGCATCAGGGCCTGAGGCTCTCACCCTCCTGTTGCGTCTGCTGAAGACGCACTTCGATGGGGTTGACATGGAGGAGGGCTACACTAAGTTGCATACTTTTGGAATGTCTAACGGCATGTCTTATTATGATTTCAGTCGGGAGTTTCTTGTGCCGACCGCTACGGGGAGTAAGCGTCTTTTGTCTCTGGAGACGGATGTGGTGTTGGAGGTGGTTCGGGTGGCGGCGAATGAGAAATTTCCGGCTCTCCTGCCTGCGTTGTACCCTGGTTCGAAGGCAACGGACCCGCGGCCATGCGATTCGTTGAATGCTATGTGGCGGGATTTTAGTGACTAAGCGCATAATAAGACACCTGCCGTCAACGGCGAAACATTCTTTTGTCTCCCTGTTTCTTCGACGGGAGCGCGGTCATCCGCCCCGTCGGGGCCCCGGCCCGCCGACCATGGGCGCGGCCAGGGCCGAGTGCCGTCCCAGTCGCTTTCGTGGCAGACGGGATCGAGCCATCATTCAACTGTCATGCCCTTCAATGATTTATCTGACCCTTGGCTTGACCACACATCGAACTGCTGGCCACGAGAAGAGCATCATTATGCAGAAGTTTTCGATGTTAATGCCTCGTTTAAGACAGACGACCTTCCCCTTTGGAGCGGCCTCCTTTCACCTCGCGCTGATGCCCTCCAAGATACCGGGGGCTTTACTTCAACTGCCACGAAGACAATCTTTCCTTCAAGCATTGTAGGCATCCTTTCATTGCTGCGAGTGGCTGCTTGAACCCTGAACTTGGCCAACTTGGCGACAATGACGTACACCGACGTTGACAAACACGCATGGTCTGCTACCACCGAGACGACATATATTCTCGCCCGAACAACCACAAGAAAAATCGTTACCATCTTCAAGGTCAATCGCGAGGGTACCACCAGGATCAGGGCCAGGTGAACTGTCATAACGATACCTTATACACGTCGGATCACCATGGTGGTATCCCGCGCTCGCCCGCCTCTTCTGCCCCCGCTCCTGCTCCTCGAATGCGTTTTGGAGCCGCCCATAACCCAGGCGGAAATACTCACGCGCGCCAGCCTGGCACATTCCGCACCGGCAATCGACAGCTCGACGGCGGTACTGTACCGTCGACAACACGACGCGGATGAAAATACGTGGAAGTGTGGTGAGCTAAAGCTTTATTTTTTCCCCATCCGCCGGAGGATATAAAAAAAAAAACTGTCGGGGGCACCTCTTTTGGTTTCAGAAGATTCTCGTGTTCTGTTGCTAGCCTGTCCAGTAACGCAGCACAGATTGCCTTTGTCAAGAGCCCACGGGCTCCTACGCCGTCTGCGGACGATTCTCACGGCGTATTACCGGCGGCGGGAACTAGCGCTTCGAGCGTGGTTTCCTCCAGCCAGATATTTTTTATTTTATTTTATTTTTCGACGGCGAGAACGCGCGCTTCCAGCAACGTTCCCCTCGGTCATGGTCTGAGTTCAGCGACGGAAACCGCGCTTCCACCACCGTTTCCCTCAACCGCGGCATAAACTCGGCAATGGGGGTACGCGCTCCAAACGCCGCCCCCATCATCGATGGCACGGGAGCCTGTGCTTTGCGCGCTTCCCCCCAGGCACGCGTCGCGCAACAATATAGCTGCGGTGACGGCGCGTCGCCTTTTTACGCGTACGTGTTCATCCCGCCCTCTTCCTGACCAGGCGGTGGCGGTCGGTTTGAGGTGTGGGACGGTCGACCCTCAAACTCTTTTTTTGACCACGAGGTGGCGGTCGATTTGAGGTGTGGGAAGGCCAACACTAAAACACCGAGATCTTCTGCGAGGCTCGATCCGGTTTTTGCTCGCGATAACAGCGGGCGCTCTGTCCTTTTTTCCATCAAGGACGAGTCGACAAGATTAGCTACCTCGTCTTCCTTCTCCATGAGGCATAATGGAAAAGAGCCTCCTCGGGTAAAAAAACATTATTGCCACTTCCCCGAGCCCCACTTCAGAAGCCGCCCACAGGGTCTACGGACCCTGCCTCGTCTTTGAACACTCTAACCCACGTGTTTCAGGCTACGTCTGCCCCAGTGGCACAGGAAAAAGATCCGACACTGCGCGACGGGCCAGTGGTGATGCCACGGCCTCCAGCCTGATCAGCTGGATGCTATTCCCGTAAATTTACGGAAGAATCGCGCCTCTCGTCAAGCATAAACAGCTCAGAGCCCCTGCCCCTTCGGGCGCATTTAGAGCAGTTTTCTTGCGATTATTTACCAAAGAGCGAAGAGGCCACGACGCAAGAAACCGTGGGTTCGGACTCGCGTCGTACTCCCGAGGCCTGGTGTTCCTGAGGGGGACACTACAGGCCCAAAGAGCCGAGAACTGGTGTTCCCAGAGGGGGACGCTGCAGACCCAAATGTCCAACAAGGCTACCGACGGGTTGGCACCGTCGGTGTTGGACTCTTTTTCGGGTGCAGCGAGGGCGGCTTCTTACGAATTTCCGCCAGCCAGCGAGGAGGACCCGAGGTGAGAAACCCCGGGTTTGGACTCGCATCTTGCTCCCGAAGCCTGGTGCTCCCGCAGGGGGACACTACAGGCCCAAAGAGCCGAGGACTGGTGTTCCCAGAAGGGGACATTGCAGACCCACAAATGTCCAACGAGGCTACCGACGGGTTGGCACCGTCGGTTTTTGCCATTTTTCGGGCGCCGTTAGAGCGGATTCTCGCGCTTTTCCGCCAACAAGCGAAGAAAGACTCGAGGCGAGGAACCACGGGTTCGAATTTGCGTCGTGCTCCCGAGACCTGGTGTTCCCGGACGGGGACATTGCAGGCCCAAAATTCCAACACGGCTTTTAACCCTTCTCTCGAACACTCCGCAGATAAAGTGGTGTTATTCTGGCAGCCCCCATCCTATTTTCGACCGTGGTCCCCTTCGTCGTTTGCCGTGGACGACGTGCCATGTTCTTGCGCTGAGCAGTACATGATGGCCGAAAAGACCAGGCTTTTCCAAGACCATCGAGCAGTGAGGCTCATCATGTCGTCGCCTAGTCCAAGCACGCGCAAACGCATCGGTCGAGGCGTGCGCAACTTTGACTCCGGTGTTGGGGACAGGGAAAAGCGAAACGCCGTGTTGTCTGGCACCTACGCCAAATTCACGCAGAATCCAGCTATAAAAAAGACACCTTTTGAGCTCTGACAACAAGCGTCTGGCTGAATCCAGCCCTCTGAACCCAGTGTGGGGCATTGGTTTCCGGGCGGATGGTCCCACGGCCAACAACCCATGCCAAGGAAGAGGAAAAACTTGCTCGGTGAGGCACTTTCTGCGTTGAGACCAGGTCGGCGCACCCGGCCTCCCCTAGTCGGTTCCGCACCTGAACTGCGAATGCAAGAACTAAGAAATCTCGTCCGCGCCGCGGCCGGGCCGTTAACAGCGGCCAGCGCTCGCAAGCTTCCCCTTTGGCGTTTCCGACCTATTTCTCGGGCGCGTTGGCCAAATAAAAGCCGTGGAGGTTTGGATATAGCTTCTGGCGTCGGCCCTTACCTTACGCTGTCAGAACACGGCCCCTGTTTCGTCGAGGGTACTGTGACGCTGGACGACGTTTCGTTCACTATGAAAATCGCGTATCTCAGTCGAGCAACGATCGACTCGGAGAGGCACTAGACTCCTCTAGATTTTGGGACTGGCAGCATTGTTTGGGCTCCCAAACGCCTCCGAGGGTACTGTGGGGAACAAAGTTTCGCATATCCTCCGGCCACAAGACACAGGAGAGCATTGGCAAAGTGGGGACCCTCAATGCAAGAGCCCAGCGGTATCTTGAGTTCGTCACCGCGTTCGATTGCACAGTCGAGTACCGCAAAGGCAGCGCCAACGGCATCGCCGATTTTTCTGGCCCGTTTTCCAGAGCCTGCTACGGAGTACGACCGCATTGGTTCGTGGGGTTGACAAGCCCCAACCCCGTTGGAGATAGCGGTATCTACCCCCTACGAACCCGCGGGCTGCGCACTTCCTCCTCGCCGATCCCAGGGGTCGGTTTGGGTGGACTCGCGCCCCTCGCCAAAAACACTGTCTCGGGTGGGCTCGTGCCCCACACCGAAAGCACTGCTTTGGGTGGACTCGAACCCCTCGCCGGAAGCACTGTCTTGGGTGGGCTCGTGCCCCGCACTGAACATGCTGCCTCGGGTGGGCTACCTGTCACGTCTACCGCATTGAACGATTTTCGCACACACGAGCAACGTATAAGGATTGACGGCCTTTCTGCTTCCTCTGGGAGATTCGTCGCTCGTGTTTATGCCTCCGTCGCCACTATCGAAAGCTGTACCGGCCGCGAGTCGATTTCGCCTGCCGCTGACACCGTTTTCACTTCGGTTTTTGCCATACCCATCGAGGGCGGCACGGGCTCCGCAGAAGCCCTGGCTGCAGCGACGCCCATCGCACAGCCGACTCCTCTATCCCGGAGTTCTACATAGGAGACGGCCCCCGCCGCGACCACCGGTTCGACTGTGTCCGTCTCTGCGTTGCTTGGCACTCCAGCCCCTCCGTCGTCGACGACGCGCCGACGAACAGCAACAGCAACGGGTAATGCACCCCCGCTGAAGTTTATGGATTCGGGCCCGGAGGGCCCCCTCGGGAATCTTTCAGACGAGGTACAACCCCGCCGCGAGTCCCATGGCCGCGGCCGGCTCCGCCCGCCGCAGCGACCCTGCTCTTGCCGACTCGCCGGTCCGCACGGTGCCACTACCGTCCGACTGCGACCACGCAGAGCCTATATGGGAACCCCTCTCTTACGGCTCACGCCTTCTCCTGATGACACGCCGACTGCACATACAAGGTCGGACGCCGCCGGCGACACTGCTGAATTGCGGTTCACTGATTCCGTCGCGCGTTCTTCACGTGCCGACTGGCAGCGAGAGCAGCGCGCTGCGCCGACGTGCCACGCCATGATGCGTTACGTCTCTATCGGCCGGCCATCGGTCCTGCCACCCGACGTTTTGGCGTGCTACCCCTCGCACAAGCGTCCATCCCTCTCATACATCAAGGAGCTGGCGGGTAAGGGTCGACTACATACAACCGACGACGACGTCGTCCTACTCGTCTGTAACCCGACACTACCGCCGACAAGTTTTGACAAACCCAACTCCGTGGGGCGAGGTGCTTGCTTGCTAAACGGCGAGCCAGTTCGCATCTACGTTCCTCTGCTCATGCGCCCTTGGATCATGCAAGCTTGTCACTCGACGGCTCTTGTCACCTTGGCACCACGCGCACGTTGCGCATGCTGGAGCGGTTTTATTGGTGGATTGGCATGAATGTGTGCACCCGGTGGTGGCTTCACCACTGCTTGAAGTAACCCCACGGCTGACTGTCCGCTGGCTCATCATCTCAATGCCTCTACCGGATGGTCCAGGTGTTGCCGTCAGTGTTGACTACTTCGGCCCCCTTCCGGCCACACCACGAGGCAACACCTACATACGTCTTGCTGTTCACCGATCGCTTCAGTCGTCGGGCCGACATGTCCCCCGTCACTGCCGCTGATATTCACCGCGGAGGGTAGCGCCAATGTCCTGGTAAACCAATACATCCTCTTGTGGGGGTGCCCGCGCACCATACTCTCGGACAACGGACTGCAGTTCTGCTCCAAGCTTTTACAAGCTGTATGCCAGCTGTTGGGTGTGCACAAGCTTGCTACAAGCTCCTATCATCCCAACTGTAACGGGGGCGTTAAGCGGGTAAACCACACTATGGCCCAAATGCTAGCTATGGTTGTCAACGAGCGACAAGACGATTGGGACTTGCATCTGCCCCACATAGAATTCGCTTGCAACAATTCCGTCAGCGCGGCGACGGGTCTGGCGCCCAACGAGGTCCACATGGGCAGACTCCCACGGCTCCCCCTGACGGTTTTTGACCGCACTGGTGTCGTGAGACACCAGAGTCTGGCCCGTGACCACCTGGCCTATTGCGACTTGGCCACCGATCGGCAAAAGCGCGCGAACGACATTGTCCGCACACCACGCCCTCACCGTTTCCCGTGTTAACCGCAAAAAATCCACCCTCGCCGACGCGCTGCGTCCAGCACCTAACTTCGCTACGGGTGGTTGGGCATGGGTGTATAATTCTGTCTCTACCATCCGCCAGGGTGTGAAGGCGAACACCGACGCCAAGGTACAAGGCCAAACTCGCGCTTACGGGCCCGTACAAGATCCTGGCAGTCGGTCCCTGCTCCGACGCCGAGACCCCGGACGGTTCGCTCGGGAGCAACCTCCTCTATTTGGATCTTCCTTCCGACCTGCCCGATTTGGACGCTCGTCGACATCTGGCCATCGAGCGCTGCAAACCCTGCGCCAACCTCCACGACAGCGGGGACATGCCCAAATACCTACCGGCGGGGCTGACGCAGTACGTGCTCAACCAAATTTTCAAGTCCCCGCCGTACCACGTCACTCAAGACGATGTTTCGACCCCCCTCCAACGGCTGGAGGTGGAGCAGATCACTGGTCATCAGTCGGTACGGGGGCGAGGGGGCGTCATCGCGGTGCTATACAAGACGCATTGGGCGGGACTCTCCGAACCTTCCTGGGAGCGGGAAATGGACCTCCACATCTCCCGCTCCCACATCTTGCGTTATTGGGGCGGAACCCCGGACCAGCACCGCCAAACCAACCGCCTCTACCGCCGAATGCGGATCGGGGCGGCACAGCGCAAGCTCTCCCGCAACAACGGGGAACGTTTCCTAACGCCGGGCTACGCCTGTGTTCCCCGCGCCGATTGGCTCCGTCGCTACCACGACGCAGTACTTTCTAAGGGAGCCCACTTTTGGTACAAGGGAGACGATGGGTTATGGTGGCTTGGAAAAATCAGCGTGAGCACTACCGAGGACAAGGTATACCTGGTCCGTTTTCTGGACGATCCGGGACCGATTAAACTTCCTCTTCCCCCGGCGCGCTACACGACTTCGACGGGAGCCGTACGAGGCTCTTGGTGCTTGAAAGTTCACATCGCCAGTGCGTTTCCTCGGGGAATCCAACGTAACGTAGACGAATCTCGAGGCGCGGCCGTGGCCAGTTGACTTTCAAGCCGCCACCGCTCCTCGATAGTTATTCATTTTTTGGGGTTATGAGGTTTGAGTCTTTGTCTTTGGGTTGTTCGTAGTGTCCTGAGAGTCTTCGTCGGGTTTTGGGGCGTTTCTTTCCATTTTTCTATCTCGTTGTCCTGCCGAGCCCCCTGCTCAGTGCCGGGCCAGGGTTCGGGCAAAACGCCGCTATGTGAGGCGCAGGGCTGTCGCTTTTTCGTTGTTGTTCAATCTTGCCCTACCGACGTCCTCCTCAGCCCAGAGCCGGGGGGCGACCAGGGTACCCTGTTCGCGCGTGACGTGGTACAGGGCTATGTACGGGTCTGTGTGTCATCTTTTATCTTTTGTGTGTTGTATTTGTTCTACTTTGTTATTTCGACCAAACGCCCCCCCCCCTCGCGGGGCTGTAGGTGTTGCCATCTTTCATCCCGGGTATTTGTGGTTTTCTCGTCTAACCCCCCGCCATGCCGATGGCCAGCAGGAGTTTTTTCGCATGACTTCTCCCTTGTGTTAGCGCCTGTGTTCCCCGCCATATCGACGAGGGCTCGCCACGACATAGTACCTTTTCTGTGGTTGGTTTGCCGTAGAGCCTTTCCTACCCCCCTCCACCACACCGGCGTTGTGCGGCAGGTTCTAGAGCCTTTTCTGGCCCCCCCCCGCCACACCGGCGGCACGCGGCAAGTTTTTGATGGGTGACTTTTGCTTCGTTGTAGGGTCTGCGTTCCTTTTAAATGATTTTTTTCGCGTGTTCCTGGCTCCATAGCCAGACCGTTTTAGGTGTGGGTGTGGGTTTTGAGGAGCCGCATCTTTGACTCATGTTCTAGTTCTCGTAGAACCGGAGTTTCCCCGAATCTTCCATATTTCTGCATAATATGCGACTCATCAGGGTGGGTTAGTGTTAAGATACGGCCTCGAAAGGCCTGTAATTGTCCGAAGTTGAGATCATATGGATGGGTTTTGTATGATAAGGTTGGCGTTTTATATGCGGGAAATTTAGGAAATAGATCGGACGCACGTGCCTCCGATCTCAGAAGTCATCCGGGGCTCTGATGGAATCGAATAAAGCTACGTCTATACGAAGGCAAAGAAAGTGAGTACTCTCCGAGGACCTGCTTAAATGGCAGGCCTGCAGGGGGCACTCTGTGTCCCCAACCTATAACCTTACAATATCCTGTAAGCCGTACAACTGGTGAGGAGAAGGCGGAGTGTTCGAAGGGGTGGGGGTGGGGGGGAAGGGGATTTTAAACAGCTTTATGTCGCATAGATGTAGGGGTTTGCTATACGCGTGGTGCTAGGTCTAGGTGATGGTGCGGGTGATGGAGAAAGAGGGGGCGTCGGGGTGGGGGGTGGGGACAAATTGGAGCTACAGCATGGATGGATAGAAATATAATGAGGTGATATCAACTGCGTGGTGGTGTTTATTACTCTGGCAGATTTCGTTTATAGGTGGAGCGATTGAACAAGAGGAAGCGGGGGAAAAAAGGCGGGGGGGGGGTGCGGAAATGAGTTAGAGCTACGGTATGGGTGTCAAAAAAGATAATGAGGTGATATCAGTTGCCTGGTGGTGTTTATTAGTCTGGTGGGGAGTGGGGAAGGAGGGGGCGTTTGCGGGGGGGGGGGTGATTTCGGCTACAGCATGGATGGCTAGAAGTATAATGAGGTGATATCAAGCGCGTGGTAGTGTTTATTACTCTGGCAGATTTCGATTTTAGGTGGGACATTTGAACAAGAGGGAGCGGGGGGGAAAAGGGGAAGGGGGGGGGATGAATTGGAGCTACGTCATGGATGGCTGGAGAAACAATGGGGTGACATCAGCTGCCTGGTAGTGTTTATTACTCTGGCAGATTTTGATTTCAGGTGGGGCGTTTGAACACGTTTGAACAAGAGGGATCGGGGGGGGGTGATGGGGGGGGGGGGGCGGGCGGGACAACTCAATATGTGCGCGGAAACTATAAATCCTTTAAGGGGACGAACCTGGCGGTTGTAGAAGGAATGCATCACTTCATATCACCTGCCTGGTGTCGTTTATTATTCTAGCAGATTTGATGTTAGCTGTGGTGTGGTATACAACCCAATTTTTAGGTGTGGTATACAACGTGCTACAGCTTCGTGGTGTGTCATGGTACATGGATCGCAATATAGAACATTTCAATCGATAGGTGCAACGATGTAGTTACCATGATTTTACCGTGCCAATGTGGGGCTCTGACGTGTCGCTAATTTTAAGACAGATACATATTGCTACCACACCTGAATTTTTCTTGTATACCACACCTAACATCAAATCTGCTAGAAAAGTAGTCTAAACAGTACCAGGCAGGTGATATAAACTGATGCATTCCTTCCACAACCGTCAGATTTGTCCCCTTGAAGGATTTAAAGTTTCCGCGCACATATTGAGTTGTCCCGCCCGCCCCCCCCTCCCCTTTTAGTTTTTTCCCCCGCTCCCTCTTGTTGTTCAAACACCCCACCAAAAATCAAGGTATGCCAGAGCAATAAACACTACCCCAGGCAGTTGATATCTCCTCATTACATTTTTAGCCATCCATGGCGTAACTCCAATTCATTCCCTAACCCCCCCTCCAAACGCCCCCTCCTTTCCCGCCACCCGAACCATCGCCTAGACGTAGCACCTTGTGTATAGCAAGTCCCTATATCTATTCGACCTAAAAAGCTGTTGGAAATCCCTTGCCCCCCCCCCCGCGCCACCCCCCCCCTGCAACTCCCCCCCCTAACCCTTCGAACACTCCGCCCTCTCCTCACTGGTTGTGCGGCTTACAGCATATACTTGATAATAAACTGATGCATTTCCTTCCACAGCTGTCAGGTTTTGTCCCCCTTGCAAACGGGTTTTATAGTTTACGCGCACAGACTGACTAACATCACCCTGTTGACCCTGGTACAAGCTACACAGTGGTAGTTCCAAGGGGAGTCGCCGACCTATGTCTTGTCTCTTGTCTTTCTTTTATTTTCTTTCTTTTTTCGTTTTGTTTCGCTTTCTTCTCTTTTCTTTCCTTTCCGATATCTTCTTTTATTTTCTTTGTTTCTTTTCTCCAATTGACTCACGCTTGTCGTGCGTATGTATGCGTAGTAGTGATAGATACTACGTGTGATATATATTATTATAAAAAATGAAAATACACTCCAGCTGTGAGATCGAAGATTTCGTCGAAACTCATCTTTGCAAGCTGTGTGTGATACTCCGATCGCGCGCATAACGAGTTGTGTGTCCTCATTGAGGATATAGGTCGGCGACTCCCCTTACAACTACAGTGTAGCTATCAGGGTCAACAGGATGATTTTAGTCAGTCTGTGCGCGGAAACTATAAAACCCGTTTCTGAGGGGGGCAAAATCTGACAGCTGTGAAGGGAAATGTATCCTTTTATTTATCAAGTGAATCTTGTAAGTCGAATAACCGGTGAGGGGGGTGGGGCGGAGTTTTGAAGGACGTGGGGGCCTGGTTTTGATCATACATGTGGTAGTCTTTCTTGGGTGGCAATCGGTTTAGTCGGTTTCTCCAGGTGTGAGTAATGAGACGTAATGCACCGGTATGGACCTGGCACATCGTAGACTGACTCCCGATTTCACTTTTATCTGTTTCTGGTGGAGGCATGAATTGCGTCAGCTGTGATATATGCGTGTACCACCTTCGTTGGGTTGTTTGTGTTTTTCCCTGGGGTATTCCTCAGCTCCAGAGTGACTGGAGCCTGTCCTGTGACCACGGACTTGATAATGCGAGTTAATGTGAGAACAGCAACAACAACAATTCTTAATGAGGACACACAGTAATACGCGCGATCGGAGCATCACACACACAGCTTGCAAAGATGAGTTTCTACAAAATCTTCGATCTTACGGCTGGAGTGCATTTTTATTTTGATAATATTGCTAAGGTATGAGTCTAGTGGGGTATTACAAGTTGTAGTAGTCCGTTTGACCACTTGCAAAAGGTTAACGAATAGCTTACCCAAACTAAGCTTCCTTGTACTTGTAACACGATTGCAAAATACAACAAGCGAGGTGATTTGGGCATGCGACAATGTCACCACCATTGAGCACGAGGCGGACAAGTGCAAATAGCCAGTGTTAATATGTACGTATCTGGTATAGTCTAGACTTCACATGAACAATAAAAACACGCGTAGGGCATAAAAATACGCTTCTTCAGCTGGTGTAAGATCGACCAAAAATGATTCATCAACTACTCACTGCTACTGCTGCTACTACTACTACTGCTGTGTTCGCGACAAGAGCAGAGCCAGCCGTGTGTGTGCCGGTCGCCCCGGTGGATTATCAGGTTATCCTCGAGCCTGGTATAGGTCAGTTTCGTGAGTTCGAACCCCGCCGAGTGCATACTCGTATAAATTCGTTGGGACTTTTTCTTGTGCACAAATTGACTTGCGGAAAGCGCGAGAGCGTGAGTTGGCAACACTCGATGAGAAATCGACGAGCAGTGGGATTGCTGAACCCTATGCGCGATAAAAATTGAAGGCAAGAACCGGGGGAAGAAGGGACGACACCTGTGACCACGGCTTGTCCAGAAGAAGCTGGAAAGTAAAAGTGTGCGAAAAAAGAGAAAAAAAAAAAAAAGATACTTCCTTCTGGTGCTCTATCTCGTATGTATTATGTGCTTCTGGTCTTTTTCTGTGGTCAATGTTTGGGGCGGTGAGACCGGAAAAGCGGTAGGTAGGGTCGTTCCTCATGCTTCCGAATTCTGAGCCAATTGTTCGGTGGTCCACCTGCATTGCCGGGTTTTCCCACCCTCTGTTGTCATGTGTCTGCGCAAACAACACATGATCCGACTGGAAACAATAAATAATAATGAAACAATGCCCCATTTTCTTGACCGTGACACGTACCATCAGCGATTTGCCTCCTCCACGAAGAGCAGCGACCGTTTCGGCACATGGTCGTTTGTTCGTGCCCTCGCATTTCGCCTTCTTGAGGGCCTTGGCGTGCGAGAGGTTGCTGTTTTCGGCGCGACGCTGGAAGCCAGGTACTCCCCGGAGGACTCCGAGGTGCGTCTTTCAGAGCTCGTCATAGTAGTTGCAAGTCGCGTTGAGGGCCCACGTCACACACCCATACAGCAAGGGTCTCAATCACCTCGGACCTACAGCAGCAGCAGTAGTAGTAGCGGGTAGTATTAATAGTAGGCGCGTCTTGAGGTTGTGCGGGGCGGTCGTTATACGAGATCGTATTATTCCAGGTAGCTCTGGGCCGAAACGCTATATATAAACAGAGTAGTAGTAGTAGCATGCCCTCATGAGTCGGACACTCGTCGCTCGATATCAACCTTGAGGCATTCGCCATGTGTGTGTCTGTGTCTCGTCGTTTGTGACCACAGAGATCATCTCTCTAGGAGGCATAGATACGACACTCTGGACGTGTACTATCAATAATGCTTGTGGGTTGGTGCAAATATCATTTGTACTGTAATGTAGACTAACACACAGCAGCAGTATCAAATTTCTGCTGTATGTTCTCCACATCATTAAACTGATATTTGCACCCGTCTATCTACATCCAGCACAAACAACCAGAGTTCGTGCCAATGCTTCCTAGAGAGACGAGCTCTGCGGTCACAAACTGCGACGACGGGAGATACACATATTGAAAACACAGCAAGGTGATGTATGCGGCCATGCAATGAGGCGAAATGAGCACGCGGGCGAAAAAAAAGTGCAAGCCAGTACACAACATACACCTAGCACCGAACTCAGGGGACAACACTGAGTTCTCGAGTTTTTATAAAAAAAATCGAAGAATGTCAGCTGCGAGTACAACCGATTGAATGGTTGAAACTCAACTTCGCGAGCTGCGTCGTACATCTATATTTGCCCATACACAGCAGTAGTAGAGTTGGGAAAGGGCGCGGCAAAACAAAAGCACGCCAGATTAATTGCAACCAAAAGGAACGATACACAGCAGTGTAACAGCAAGCAGTATGTGTTTAGTTCTTCCTACCCAACGAACATCAGTACACCCCCCAGAGTCCGTTGTGGTCACCGACTACTACTGTGAAACAGAGTAAACCAACAGTCGCAATTCATCAACGGTGAAGCAAGTGAAGTGCTTGCGTACCGCGGGGACGAAAACACAACAAACCAAAAGCTGAACCATAAAAAAAAAAAGATTAAAAAAAGAAGAAAAGATGAGAGCAAAAAAGATGAAAAACATAAAAGAAAAAATAATACAAAGCAAAACAAACGACAGACAGAAGACCACAGGAGGTGTTGTTCTAAGGAATGTGATGCAAGAAGATCGAGGCGCCTTCTTCACCGACTTTGTCCCACAAATCGTACCAGACAAAGTACCAAATATATTGTACTTGATAATAATAGAGTTTTTACGCTGTTTTTTTTTCTCGTGTTTTTGTGCTTTTCTTTTTGTCAAATCGCGAGAGGGCGTCGACCCACCCTAACCCCTAACCCCAACCTCAACCATAATCCTACCCTAACCTCACCCTAACGCTACCCCAGGCTACGTAGGGCTCCGACCCGAGCGCGGCTTCGCCGCGCGTTTTGGAAAAACTGACAAAAAATGTGCGGACCACCTCAAACCATCGAAAATATATTCAGTACTTTATCTGCGAGGATTTCAATTAATTGTGGGGTGAAAGAACATCGCAAAGGCTACTACTGACAAGATCGCAAACGGAAAAGGAAAATAATAGACTGCAATTAATTATTGCCAGAGAGGAACACCATACGTGCTGCTGAAGAGGAACAAATAATAGTATATTACAAGTACCAACAACGCAGCTTCCAAAGATGAGTATTGACCCGAAATTCGTCGAACTCACGGCTGACGTCCTTGAAATATTTTTATAAAAGTAATACGCACGATCGGAGCATCACACAAAGCTTGCAAACATGAGCTTCGACGAAATCTTCCAAGGTTGTGTTCTGTAGGGTACGCACAAACCTTACCCGGAGTATTTACCCCGGGTATTACCCTACGAAGAACTTCTGTAAGTTCTCTGTTGAACATTCATACCCGTACCTGGAACTTCTGTAAGTTCTGTACTGCATTCATACCCGTACCCGGAACTTTCTGGTAGTTCGGTACGCCAGTGCCACAAATACCCGGGGTACGGGTATATCATTTTTATAACTTATGTGATTTCTGTACACCCGTACCACAATACCCGCGAATTCCGTGAGTTCTGTCAACACTTTCGTACCGTACCCGGAATTTCTGTAAGTCCTGTAAGATCCCCATACCTTAACCCGGAACTTTTGTGACTTTGACTCATGTAAGACTGTGTGTGGCACAATACCCGGGGTACGGGTATTATACCTTTGTTACGATACCCGGGGAGCCCACATGCATTAATTCAGGTTTAATAACCCAAAGAGTGTACTATGCATTATATTATGATGTCATCTCTTGTCGTCAGTAAAGCCAACCGAACACCGAATGTACAGCTGTAGCAGTACGCATCGTACATGATAGTACGAAGCACCTACTACTGCAGGTCCTGTTCATAATTAATAATTAGTTCGTTTCGAACCCGTGGGTACGTATTAGAAGGCCGGCAGATGGTTTCGACGAGTAGAGGAGGGAGCCGAAATGTTCATGCGGAATTGGCATGAAACGGAGAGACGCAAAACTGCAGAGCGACGCGCAAAGGCTGCGGCAACGCCATCCACCGTCGGCATCTCTAAGCGGCCGGGGGGAGGGGGGAGGGGGGGAGGCGGGAGGCGGGGAGGGGGGACGGGGGGGGGGGGGAAGGAGGGAGGGGGGGAGGGAAGGGGGGAAGGGGGGGGGGGGGGGGAGGGGGGGGGGGGGGGGGAGGGGGGGGGGGGGGGGAGGGGGGGGAGGGGGGGGGTCACGCCCAAGAGACTGAAGTCTGGGTCTGGCCATCATCGTCTTGAAATTTATGGGCCTCCAATGGCCGTCACAAGATAGCGTAAGACCGCCCTGACTTCTTCGCCATGTTGCGTTTTCTCCCCAGTGCCATTGATGATGCACTTTATACCCTCTATGAGCCCAATGCCGTATCTAGTCAGTTCCTGGGGTCTGCTATTAATAGTTTGACATTTTTTCTCTTCTCCTTTCCTTGCTTCCTCTTCTTGTCTTGTATTTTCTTGCTTTTCTTGTCTTGTCTCGCCTTTTCTTGTCTTGTCTTTTCTTTCTTTTCATTTTTCGTTTTTTCGCTTTCTTGTCTTTTCTTTCCTTTATCTCCTTTTCTTTTATTTTCTTTGTTTCTTTTTTCCCAATTGACTTGCGTCTGTCGTGCGTATGCGTAGTGATAGGTAATACGTGCAATGTATACGTGGTAGTCTTTCTTGGGTGGCAAGCGGTATATATAATCGGTTTTTCCAGGCGCGAGTAGTGAGACGTACGCATCAGTATGGATCTGGCACATCGTAGGCTGACTCCCGATTTCACCTTGTATACGTATGTTTCTGGTGGATCATGAATTGCGTCAGCTGTGATATATGCGTGTATCACCTTTGGTTTGTTTGTGTTTTTCCCTGGGGTATTCCTCAGCTCCAGAGTGACTGGAGCCTATCCTGTGACCACGGACTTAATTATGCGAGTAAATGTGAGAACAGCAACAATATTAACGAATGACACTATTGAATCGATTTTTTCATTTGTTATCAGCCGAACTGAATTCTGTTCGATTTGGTGGAAGCGTACGAATTTGGCTCCTATCGGGAAACCACGCGTTGCGTCTTGTCAATGTTTTTTCCGATCGGAATACTGTAATACATAGATCTGCAGTGACGGCGATGCAGCTACCATCGACGTCTTGAACTATTCTCTGTGTTTCCTGTAGTTTCGCTTTCTTTGTCGCGGCAGTTGGCTTATCGAGCTGTGGTGGCAAATACCTGGTATGGGATTGCAACCGCCATTATTAACTTGAAGCGCCACAGCCGGGGTACGTTATGGTATGATCTGTTACAGGTCACAGTGTAGCTGTGAGCGCGACTATTACTCCGGTCGCCACTCATTGAAGTTCACGATTGATCGCCTCTCTCGGTGGTGGGTTTGTCGATAATTCGTAATTCCCTTCAAGCTACGACAGATTGCCTCGGGGACATTGGCCCAATGAGAACATACCACCCATGCAAGTTGGATTACATCCTCCACTTCAAATTGAACTTTCCCCTAAGGGGGTGTGCATTTACCCGGGTATTACCCGTACCCGGAACTTCCGTAAGGTATGTAGGGCATTCATACCCGTACCCGGAACTTCTGTTAGTTCTGCAAGACTTTCATACCCGCACCCAAACTTCCGTAAGTTCTGTAGGGCATTCATACCCGTACCCAGAACTTCTGGAAGTTCTGTGCGCCCGTGCCAAACTACCCGGAACTTCTGGAAGTTCTGTGAGACCTTCACACCAGTACCCGAAACTTCTGGAAGTTATGTAGGACTCCCATACCTTTACCCGGAATCCACAAACCCTACAGAACATAACCTTGAAATCTTCGATCTCAGCTGTCCAACATGTTGCGGTATACCGTGGGACATGCCATGGGAACCCATGGGAATCCATGGGAACCCATGGGAACCCATGGGAACCCATGGGAACCCATGGGAACCCATGGGAACCCATGGGAACCCACGGGAATCCATGGGAACCCATGGGAACCCATGACATGCCATGGCAGGCGCCACGCAAAGCCGCGACATCGTATACGTTTTGCGTGTAATTAATTGGTGAATTATGGCGTTACTTCGTACGTATGCTGCACGATCCGTACGACCTTCCGTACCATTCCAGCCCGACGGCAGCACGAGTCCCAACGACGTGTCGCAGAAAAACACAACAATGTCTGACACCCGTGCCGCGGGGCAAACCGCGACAAATTTCATGACGGGATGCCACGACATGCATCGGCATCCCATGGGACGTGCGGAGTCATCCCACCATAGATAGGGGGTTGCACTTTTTGCGTCAAAAAGTCCCTGGCCAATTGAGATCCTCATGTGAGGAACTACCGGTTACTAATAAAGCAATTTCACTCGTCGGATACATTTTTTTTCAGGACTAAGGCATAGAAGCTTGGTCGGAATGTGCGAACGAATGCCTTCGAAGTCATTTTTCGGGTGAGATATTGAGTTCCTCATGTGGGGAGCTCAGGGACTGATGCTGCATCCTTAACGTGGGATGGCTCTGCGGTGGGATACCATGATATTCCATGGAATGTCCCACGGGACGCCGCGAGAAAACACGGTAATGGAAAACGCTGTTGCTGGGGCTCCTCCGCCCGCCGCAACATCGAGTTTGCATCTTCGTGCCTCTTGTGTTTTATGTGTATGTTCCGACGAAAGAAAATACAATCGCGCAGCACGCACGCACCCACCCACCCACCCACACCCACCCCACTCAAGAAGTCAGTCCTTTAGGTGATGGTGTTGTGTTACGAAAAACACGAAGAAAGAAAGAAGAAAGAAAGCAATGGAAAGAACGAGGGAAACAGGACGGTGTTATAAGGCTCAGTTTGGGTAAGCTATTGGTTAACCTTTTGCAAGTGGTCAAACGGACTATTAATAATAAATCACTAATACCTTAACAACGGCACTCAAAAAGAAGGAAAAAAAAACACATCAGCAGTCAGCAACTTTTGCGGTGGAATGGAGTAGTTAGTTATGTACTACTGTTTCTCGAGTCTTGAAACGTATTTTATAACTAATATTCAAGGACGTCAGCCGTGACTTCGACGAATTTCAGGTCAATAGTCATCTTTGCAAGCTGCGTTGTTGGTACTCGTAATATACTATGTGAGTGAGTTTTGATTGGGAGGTAGGTGTCTTATTTTTTGTCCACTATAATGGTAAGTATTGGTATTTATACTTTAGGTGGGGAATTTTGAGCTAGGTAAAACATCACATCTATTGTATAAATTTTACCAGTACTATTTCCTACCATATTAATGAGGGGGTATTCGAATATAAATCAAAGTGTTCAGATAATTATTATTGGTGGTGTGTTATTTGGTCTTATGCATGATAGGTAACATAATACATCGTCATCTTAAGTCATCTTGATAGGTTTTGATTTATAACCCTCACTAAAAACGGGCGATCAATGTGGTACGCAGCTTGCAAAGATGAGTATCGACCCTAAATTCGTTGAACTCACAGCTGACGTCGTTAGAAACTTTTTATAAAAAACAAGGGCCCCGCATGGATGCCGGCGGCACCCATGCTCCGGGCAGGGCAGGGCAGCACTTCGACTTGTTCGATTCAGTATTCGATAGAGAGTAAAAAACCGTTGTCATTCAACACATAGTGTACGCGTGTAAAATGTAAAGTAATGCCAAGAAATTGATATAGATGAGCAGTGGACTACTCACTTCTGCGGCTTCTTGCGTGAATCCGATTGCGAGCTTCATCCTATTTCGATCGGATAAATCCGAGCCCACGCAGACTGACCCTCTAGTCCGGCCACGAAGAGGCGTTTCGAGTGCGTTTCTTGATGTTTTGACTCAACCAAGCATCCGGCGCCAGCAGGTGGATGACCATGTTTGCTGCATGTTTTCTACGTAGCCACTGAGAGGCGCGCACTGAGCCAGCTGCTACACCATGCACGATAGAATCTAGATCCAAGGCTCGCATACCGACTGTCTGTGTGTGTATAGTATGATCATGGAGAGACTTGCTGATGGTATTCTAGGCGTGAAACACAATGTCGCTGCCTTCGTCATTCAATTCCTCGAATGCTATCATAATGCTGCTACTTGTTGCTGTAGATCACTTTCATCTGGTAGATAGAGTATTAGTAGGACGCAATAGCACTGAACAAAGAACTTGGCAGTTGAGAATTTCAGGCTCGAGTTTTAGACGAAATAACAAACATATATTATGAAAATAGAATACACTCCAGCTATGAGATCGAAGATTTGTCGAAACTCATCTTTGCAAGCTGTGTGTGATACTCCGATCGCGCGTATTACTGGGCGTGTGTCCTCATTAAGGATATAAGACGGCGACTCCCCTTGCAACTACAGTGTAGCTTGTACCAGGGTCAACAGGGTGATTTTACTCAGTCTGTGCGCGGGAACTATAAAACCCGTTTTTGAGGGGGACAAAATCTGACAGCTGTGGAAGGAAATGCATCAGTTTATCAAGTGTATACTGTAAGTCGTACAACCAATGAAAAGAGGGCGGAGTGTTCGAAGGAGTGGGGGGGGGGTTGGAGGGGAAGGGGATTTTTAACAGCTTTGGGTCGCATAGATATAGGGACTTGCCATACACGTGTTGCTAGGTCTAGGCGATGGTTCAGGTGGTGGGGAAGGAGGGGGCGTTTGGGGGGGGATGAATTAGAGTTGCGGCATGGATGGCTAGACATGTAACGAGGGGATATCAACTGCCTGGTAATATTTATTACTCTGGTATATTTTGATATTAGGTGGGGTGTTTGAACAATAGGGAGCGGGGGAAAAAATAAATAAAAAAGGGGGGGGAGGGGAATGAATTGGAGCTACGGCATGGATGGCTAGAAAGATCATGAGGTGATGTCAGCTGCCTGGATGTGTTTCTTACTTCTGGCAGAATTTTATTTTCGGCGGGACAACTCAATATGTGCGCGGATACTATAAATCCTTTAAGGGGACAAATCTGACGGTTGTAGAAGGAATGCATCAGTTTATATCATCTGCCTGGTACTGTTTGTTCAAACACATGTACACCTGGCATGGCTTTTTTGTCGTATCGCTGGTTGTTCATTGGCCGGGGATCGTACATAAAGTAACCGTCATCTGGGTACGGCAGGGTCCCATCCCACGATCATAATACATCCACACATTTTCACTTCTTTATACTTCTTTCTACTTTTCAGCTTCTAGAAAAGCCGTGGTCACAAGTGTCGTCCCTTCTCCCCCCCAGTTCTTGCCTTCGATTTTTATCGCGCATTGGGTTCAGCAATCTCACTGCTCGTCGAATATTCATTGAGTGTTGCTAACTCACGCTTTCGCGCTCTCCGCAAGTCCAATTGTGCACAAGAAAAAGTCCCTACGGCGAATTTATACGAGTATGCACTCGGGGGGGGGGGTCGAACTCACGAAACCGATCTATACCAGGCTCGAGGATAACTTATACAACTCCGACAACCCGGGAACGAACACTGATATCACCAGGATTGATACCTCCCCGCACAGTGTGGAAACCCCCAACCCCACCGACCGGCCGATCTCTGATTGGCTGGGGGTCGTATATTATAGAGTCAGCTCCACCCGGGGACGATATGGTCCCATCCCCAGTCCAGAGATCGTTCCATATACCTAACATATATACAAAGCGGGGTAGAAAACTGAGTTCTCCCTGGTCAACACCGCCTCTCACGGTGTGGAAATCCCGCTTCCGTTGGCTAAAATCGCTGCTTGGTTCGAGCTCCACAGCGCCGCCCCACCCTAGGAGGATGATAGAGGCTCACCAACCAATGGGGGGCAGTTCCGTCACACACGGGGGAGATAGGGCCCCATCCCCGGTTCAGAAATCCTCCGAATCTCTACAGCTCCAACAACGCGGGAACTATAACGATGATCTCCCGGGTCAATACCTCGCCGCACGGCGTGTCAACCCCGACCCCATTGGCATATTCGTGATTGGCTGGTAGGCTTTGACCCAATATGCTCACAATTATTTGGACCGACTCGGGTTTTCTCGCATACTTATCGCATATGGCAAACATTCGCAATGCGAGCGCAATTCGACCAGCTATTTGCATGATAGGTCGCACAAAAAGTCGATTTTGAGGTTGGCGTGCCGAGCAAGCACGCCCAAAATGAGGATGAGAAAAACTTGAACAGCAACAACAGCACCAAACGCATTATAAATGGACGAATTAGAGCGATTTTTATTCAGGATTGAGGGCCCCCCGGTAATTAGCACAACTTTAACAACATTGGAACTAAGACTGGCATGACTCGAGCATAATAAACGTGGAAAAAAAACTGAAAAGAACCCAAAAGAGTGCGTATTTAACTCGCATAAGGGTCGAATAATAATGAAATGCTTGCCCGCATAATCACCTCTTTGTCGCTTATTCGACACCCTATTACTCTGTATCATCAATGCTGGCGAACACCAGAGGATATTTTCAAGAAGATCCCTATTTGATCATTCTGTTGCATCCATGAATTGCTGGGGCACACGATATATTGACCAGCAACAACAGTCTGAAGCCAGCGCAACTTTTGCAACCACACAACCAAGCGTTCGAAACACTACCTTGAGAATCGCACCTTTAGAACTGCATCCACGTTTGTGGGGATAAGTATACTTGAAATTTGTGTGGGATATTATTATACGGTCCTGAAAGATGGATTGTGGATCGTGGATCGTGGACCAACATATACGGAACGACTCTTTGGAGCGGCGATGAAAAATACTGACAAAACATGGTTTGTCGTACTGCGCTGTTTAAAAGCGATTTCGTTGTGTTTTTTTTCTTATTTTTATGGTCTTGCCCGTTTTGTTGTGTTCTCGTACCCGGTACGCTTGCATTTCACTTGCTTTACCTTGATTAATTGCGATAGTTTGGTTACTCTGTCTCACAGTCTGTGACCACATAATAATAATACCTAGTAAGTTGTATCTCTCTAGGATGAAGAATCAGCACGGACACTGGGTGTAATGATGTTGGGTAGGGAACGGCCCTCCTCGAAGGCAACGCTCGAGCAAAGGGATTTGACCCAGAAATATCATATCGAAAAGCAAGGGCACATCAGTAGTAGTACGATAATAGGCCAAACGCTTCGAGGTGTGACCATGAAAAAAATTGTTGCGGGGGCGAAATGATTTGCCAATTTGCAAATGATGCCAATTTGGAAAAAAATGGTTCCTATGTTTTTTTCGTTCAAACTCTGCATATGCCAAGATCCAAGAATAGCTCGGGCGTCTACCGCACAAAGCATACTTTTTAGGCCAATTCTCGCTTGTCTCCCTCAGCCCCCATCCGCGTCCACGTCGAGGTGCGGAACGGATAAGGCAGATTGAGGGGCGTTGGAGCCGCCCCTCGAAGACGGCGCTCGAACGAAGCGATTTGACCGAGAAATTCCAGTTTCGAGAATCCCATACTGAGGCCGAGACGAAACACTCCTGGTCAATCCCTGTCCTCTCAAAAATACGAATCATTTTATGTATATAGATGCAAGGTTCCCCTTCGGGATGCGGGTAACGTGAAATCCCGGGGGCGTCGCAAGGCGAAAAGGGAGACACCAGAAACACACCTATGGATATGTTTCCACCTATAATGGTGTTACGCGTATTCGCATGGATAAACCCCACTGCTCTTCTTGGAGGAAACGTATGGCATGAGCTAGTGCATTGCTCCAAACAAAGAGTAGTACTCGGCGGGAAGGGTATGATAACGGTGGGTGCACGTTGTACTGATGTACGCGCAAACGAATTAGTAGTGGTCAGGAGATGCTGTGTACCGTACGTGGAATAGTGCTCGTTGCTGTATAGTACGTTACATGCGTTTGCACTTGGTCGTAGTGGATGGGATTGACCCGCCAATGCCAGTCGCTCTTGGATGTTTACCTTGAATTAATTGGTTGGCGGCAACAATTTTGGTATGTGTGGCGTACGTGGTATGGTTTTCCATGATTTGGAGGTAGTGTCCAACGCTTTGGTACTGTGTTTGAGGGGTACCGAAACCTTGATGTACTCCTCGTTTATCCCCGTAGAAAGTAGAGCTAGATCGATAGTGTTCCCGCCTGAACGCTACTATTTGATGCATGTGGTCAGGAATGTATGTGTGTATGATATATGTGTACGACAATAGCAACAGACCTAGAACCGATCCACCCAGCCAATCAGATGGCGTCCAGAGCGCGTGGCGAACGCTGAAATAGAACTGTACCCGATTTTGGTCACAGCAGCACCGTGTATATACCTGAGTTTGGCTATCGCTAAAAAGGAGTTATATATCCTTGAACCCTACCCATGGTTCCACTCTGCCCCCAAAAAATATTTCACACCCCGGACAGCTCATGAGCTAACTCATCCATCGTGTATAGCTCACGCGCTCAAAGCATGTGGAGATGAGCTGTCGCCTATAGCTCAAGCATTGAAAACATGTGCGGATCGTGTAGCTCCTATAGCCCACCCAGGGCCAAATGAGCTAGCTCATGTAGTTCGTACCACTCATCCTGGGCAAACATGAGCGGATGAGCTATCGGTTATAGCTCACCCTTCCAAAACATGTGTAGATGAGCTACCGCCTATAGCTCAAGCCGGGGAAACCATGTGCAGCTCATGTAGCTCATATAGCTAATTCCGGGACAAACGAGCTAGCTCATGTAGCTCTTATAGCTCACCTTGGTGAAGTATGTGCGGATGAGCTATCCTGTATCGCTCGAGCTTTGAAAAGGTGTGCAGGTGAGCTACCGTCTATAGCTCAAGTCAGGAAAACGTGTGCAAATGAGCTATCGCCTACTGGTATACCTCAAGCCGGCCAAAACATGTGCAGGTGAGCTATCCGCTATAGCTCAAGCGTTCAAAACATGTGCAGATGAGCTATCCTCTATAGCTCACTCCATGAGCTAGCTCATGTACGTAGCTTATTGTAGCTCTTTCATGGCAAAACATGCTGGTGCTTAAATGTGTAGATGAACAAACCTGGCCCCCGGAACGAGTGCGAATGTAGGTTATACAGCTCACCGTCCAGGCGAACCTTCAACGTCAAAATATACCTGGGGTATACTGTAGCTGATATTAATACCTGGTATATTGATATTAAGACCGTACGTCCTACGCATATCACAGCATTAGCATTTAACTTCGTGAACACATAACAACAGCAATAGTCAATGCAGCCATATTGACACACAGCAGCCTTTGAAATCCGTACATCCCCATCCATCCAACACGGCTTCAGTTAGCCTACCACAAGGTGCAAAAAACAAAACGCAAGCGACAGAAAGAAAAAAATCATCTGCATCGCCAAAAAAAAAACAAAAAAAGTGACTAACAAGCTGATACATAACTACAGCACAGAAGATCTACCGCTGCCCCCCACTCATCCCCAAGGCTTCTAGTCCGAGCCTTCCCCTGCGGAGTCGCCGCAGCCGGCGTTAACGCCCTCTTCCCCCGCAGACCCCGCCTCCCCTGCGTACTCATCGTAGGCGGCGTCCACGTCCGCTTCGCCCGCAGACCCCGCCTCGCCCGCAGAAAGGGCGGCCACCTCCGCCTTCGGGTTGGAGAAACGGCGAGGAACCGCCTGGAGCGCCTGCTCAATTGAGAGATCTGGCACTTCAATGGGAATGCGTTAGATGTTTCCGTTGAGGAACATGACCATCTCCGCGTAGGCCGCGGAAAAGCTGCTCCGGGAACTCGTAATGAGACGCCCGGCCGTGCTAAAGTTCCTCTCCAGGACGGCAGAAGACGCCGGCACAGAGAGCAGTACGCGAGCCACGCAGGCCATGTTCGGGTAGATCGGCTGTCCGTCGTTGGCCCAAAACGAGGGCAGGTCATGCTAGGCGTGTTGTGTGGTGTTGTATGTGTATGCATGCGAGCTCTTGTTTGTGGGTGGTAGGTGTCTCGATTGATTTGAGTTGAGTTGTACTTGGTCGAGTGATGCATGGACATGGTTGATAGTTATGGCTGTGCCGAGAAAACAAATCCAACGGTACTCTGTCTACCTCTATCTGGCCTATTAAGAACAGAACAAGCTCCGATCTCGTACAAGTATATATAATATATGGATGTTTTTATTGTCATGATGTGGTGTGTATTTGCTCATACCTGTGATTAGCAGCAGCTCATGAGCTAGCTCATCTAGCTCTTATAGCTCACGACATCAAAGCATGTGCAGATGAGCTATCCTCTATAGATCGAGCCTCGAAAACATGTATGTGCAGATGAGCTATCGTCTATAGCTGAAGCTTTGAAAACATATGCAGATGAGCTATCGACTATAGCTCACCCTTTGAAAACATGTGCAGATGAGCTATCGCCTATAGCTCAATAATTGAAAACATGTGCGAATAATGGAGCTCCTATAGCTCATCCAGGGCCAAATGAGCTGGCTCAGGTAGCTCGTACATAGTTCATCCTCGGCAAACATGTGCGGATGAGCTATCGGCTATAACTCACCCTTCCAAACATGTGCAGATAAGCTATCTTTTGTAGCTCAAGCCGGGAAACATGCGCGGCTCATGCAGCTCCGTAGCTCACCGGTGAGCTACCGTCGAGAAGAGCTAGCTCGAGCTACGGTGAGCTGATCCGTCGGGGGTGTGATATATTTGGCCTGGACGAGACTTGCGTGCATGCTGCGCTCGCGATGCCTGCCACCCTCGCCGCGCTCGGCGTCATCTTCCAAGCTTTCCCCGCTCGATGTCCCTGTGAGCCCCGTCTCCCGCGCGGAGAGATGCAAGCCGTGCCCTGTGGCGCTCGTTCCAACAGTCGGCTGCTCCCGGCCTCTAACTTCCAGCCTCCTCCTGCTGGTATTCGCTCTGTCCGGAAAGACAATACAGGGATATGTATTTTTGTTCAATAGAAAACGGTCGTTACATTCGGACACGTGTAGTTACCCCGCAAGAAAAAAATAAACACACCGGGTCAACCACACCCACAGACGCTTTCGCTCCTGCCTCGACGAGCGGCCGCCCGCGTGGCGGGGGAGCGCAGGCCGGTTTACCCTTGTCTGCACTCATGCCCACGCACCCACGTTGAGATCCGGGGCCGAAACGGCCCAGGGCGGCGCATCCCCGAACCCACACTAATCCGATCCACATGCGTACTGCTGCTACTACTGCTGTGTGTCGCTGCTACTGCTGCTGCTGTGCCGCTGCTGAGGTCAGTTTAGGTCCGGGCGGTTGTTGCTACTGCTGCTGTGCTGCTGGTGAGGTTAGTTGAGTAGCGGGCCATTTTTTTGCGAAAACAACAACGAAGAACGAAAAATGGTAAAAGTATATTTTAAAATATCAAATTTTGAAAAACAATTTGGGGTGTTCCAAGTGACCTGCTCGTCTCAGGGAGGCGGAACGCAATCCCTTGCAAAATAGAGCCAGCTAAGCGACGTTTAATGCGCCGAGCGCCGCCACGGCGCTCGACCGAGATCCAGACTTGCTTCATAATGTACTCATGGCAGGCTAGCTTGCCCCGCGGCCAAAAGTGCGAGAAGAAACACTCGGCCGCCGGAGAGCAACGACCCAAAAATAACGAAGATAATTTTTTACACAAATACACAACGCGTAATACGCGCGATCGGAGTATCACACACAGCTTGCAAATATGAGTTTCGACAAAATATTCGATCTCACAGCTGGAGCGTTTTTTCTTTTTTATAATATACATATATGGGCCTGGCACGTACGTCCGTACGTACCCAGGCTGACTTCCAATCTCATTTTTTACATTTGTTGGCGGATGCTTGACTTGCTTTAGGCATGATATACGTACCACTTGTGGCTTGCTTTATTTTTCTCTTCGGGGTGTTCTTCCACACCAGAGTGATTGGAGTCTGTCCTGTGACCAAGGACTTGATTATGCGAGTTAATGCTATACCAGGTAGAGATCAAGACTGCGGTAGAGGGTTGACGTTTGGGTCCTTTTTTTCGCTGTGGCTCGGAGACTCTCTCGCGAGTGACCCCCCTGTTCGTTTTCATGACGACATGATGTTGTTTTAAGGTTGCGACGTAAATGCGCGATGGAATGGTGAGCTACGCCGTGCCAAAAAGCATCTCCTGATGAAGTAACTATGCCAATGCGGTATAGAGTCACTATTAATAGTGCGAGTGGCTCAAACCCGGTATTAACAGTGAGAAGAGGGACACCCCCACCGTTGCGGAAGCTTGTTTGCCGATAGCGCTTAAGCGATAGACCAAACCCTATGGGGTAGACTATGTTGTCCCGTGGAGCATGGACGACCCCATGGGGGGGATACATGGAGTACCCCTTAGGTTAGACCTCGGGATACCCCATGGGTCACCTCATGGGGTATCACCCATATAGATATCCCAAGCAGTGCATGGAGTAACCCCATGAGGTAGCCCATGGAGTACCCCGTCGTGACTCATGGGCTACCCCATGGTGTATCCCGTGGCATAACCCCAGTGATGTGCACGCTATTTGACACTTCTAACCACAGTTATGTCATTCGGAGGCACTTCGACCGGTATTTCGTATGGGTTAGGGTTAGGGTTAGGGTTAGGGTTGGGGTTAGTTAGCATGGTTGAAAAAACACAATATTGTAAGACACCACCCATAGTTTACCCCATGGTTTACCCCCCACGGTGACAACGTGGGGTAAACACCATGGGGTAATAAATGGGGGTAGATCATGGGGTAAACCATGGGATCGCTCCACGCCATACATAGGATTATACCCATGCATGGGTGCTGCCATGGGTATCTCCATCATGGGGTGCGCCATGTGGTATCATTATCCCGTACGCCCATGGGGTATCCCGCTGGGGTCCTTGATTATCCCATGCCATACTCCATAGACCTACAAAACGTCATGGGATAAGCCATGATGTAGAACAGCGCCTGGATGTTCTACTTTGTTGTGTTTTTTCAACCATGCTAACTAATGCTAACCCTAACTCTTCCCCATACGAAATACCGGTCAAAGTGACCCCAACTGTCAAGTAATGTGTATCACTGCCCGTGTGGGGTTCACCATGGGGTAGCCCATGGGGTAACCCATGGTACTTCCAAGAAACGTACGACACTGCCTTGGTCAAGAACAACGCAACCTCGACAAAATCCGCATTTATTTTTATTGTTGTTTATTTTTACGAAACAAATATGTTGTTTCTGTTGCCTCGCCCACCGAGGGATATTTGGTCACAGGATTCTAAAACCTGCATGAGCAAGTCCACTTTGGTGTACGATAACAACTATTTTTTTTTCATCTTCTTTTCTCTGCCTGATGGGGCCTCGTCGGGTATCGAGAGCCATCTCCCCGTGAGCCGCTCTACACTAGGCGCCTGAATAGTCGAACATCCAAGTCATCGAAATCTGACTTGCCAAGAGAAGCATACAACCACAAGCGGCACTTACGAGTAGTGCACTTGATGATGCGCGAAGGAATTGCCTTCGTTTGCAACCTCAGCAATAACAAGATACAACAGCACCTCTCTTTCTCTGCGTCCTTTGTATTTCGCACAACATGCGTGCATGCGGCATCCGGCTTGCTTGATGGAACATGAAGCTCTTGGTCTTTGCAAGTTATCAGTTTACATCCTATTTACGACCCATGCTCACTTAATTCTTCGTTCATACTTCGAAGTATGTCGTACTAGGTACAAACACGTCTATTTTTGCCCCTCCCCGATCCTTCTGCTCAAAATCTCAAGCGTATGCCCAGCTCGTGTGATAAAAGTACAGTAGTAGGTTGTCGTCGGGCATCTACCACAAGCACAGCATAGTAGTACACCAAGTCCTGCACAACGTATCGAAGCTCTCTCGTACGTACCAACCAGAGCGCGACAACGCAAGTAAGTAAAGATAGTTGGGAAGAGCTGGCAGGTGCCATGTATGTATGTTCTCAAGAGTTTCCAAGACACGGTTGACGGAACATCGTGTCCATGTTGTTGTGGACATTGCCGCGGACATTGCCGTGAGCGTTACCGCGAACATTGCCGCGGACATGGCCGCGGACACCACCGAGGATATTGGCGTGAACATTTCCTTGGACGTGAATACGCCCGTAAACGTTGTCGCGGATACTGCCGTGGATATGACAGTGGCAGTCCGCGGATTTCTATACACCCCTAGGGGTGCATAAATAGAATGCACCCCCATGCCCAAAACGCGGTTTGCTTTCACAGCATATTTTGTCAATGTTTTGGGAAGCGGGCAATGTCCTCCGATCAATAGAAATATGCAACCATCAAGGTCCTTCACAACAAGAGAGATTGTTTTGACTGCAAGAACTCCAACATGATTTCACTTGTTGCCCTACAAGTAGATGCTGTCGAAAATTGGCGCGTATTGCCTCAGCAACTACGGCGAACAAAGGGAAATCCTCCCCATAGGAGCAGTGCGACTTCCGTTCGAGATCAACAGGGGATATGCTGTTCGTCGTGCACCGACTGCAAGAACCCCGACGAGGGAGGAAATTCCCTTGTCTTGTACATGTGCTTCATCGACTTGCAGAGAGCGTACGACACGCGGCCCGGAAAAGAGCTACTGTGGGAAGTGCTCACACGCTTCGGTGTACCAAGAAGATAATTGCAGTTATCCGCCAGTTCCACTTCGGTACGCGGGCTCGCATGCGTACGAACGACGGTGTGCATGGTTTGACGTTACGCAGGGGCTCCGTCAGGGTTGCGTGGTATCGCCGTTGCTGTTGTTCAACATGCTCTTCGCCGCTGCGTGACACGTTGTCCTCGTTCTCTTGAGCGAGGCCGAAAGAAATCATACAGAAGCTAGTCCACCTCGAAGGCGATGGCGGGGGGCAGAGACAAGGAACAGTTGACATGCGTGCGGAGGGCTGTGGGGGAAATGCTTATACGCCGATGACACCGACATTGTCTCGAAATCGGCCGAGGGACTTGCCCAAATGATGACAGCCGTTGTGACCGTCTTCGAAGCAGGCCTCACGTTTCGGACAATAAGACGGAGACCACGCTGCTGCAAACACGGGACCTTGCATCCGGGCTCCACTGTGCGTCATCGAAACAGCACAATAGAGGTATAATAAACCGACAATGCAGTTTCCATACATCGGCGACGTCATCCACGCATACGTTGATCTCATGGTTGAGATCGATCGACGGGTTAGGCTCATGAGGGCACGCTACATGCGGTTCGATCCAGAGCCATACAAAACGACGGCCGCCCAGCTCAACCTCAAGATCTGCCTGCTGAAGGCCGAGATGATTGAAACCCTGTTGTACGGGTGTGTGACGTGGAGCCTCAACGCGATTCATGATGACAAGTTCAAAAGGGCGCACCTCGAAGTCCTCCGGCGAGTCCTTGGCTTCCAGCGTCGTGCGGACCACAGCAACCTCTCGTACGCCAAGGCCTTCAAGAAGACGAAATGCAAGAGCATCGAAGCTCTCCTTCGCTGGGGCAATGGCGCGGCAAACAAAAGGGGCGATTACCCAATCGAATGATACTTGCGCATATAGCCAGTGGAAAAAAGACGTGACCAGGCGGGCCACTGAACAACTGGCTCAGAACCCTGAGAGACGACCTCGCCATTTTTCGGTCCACCGAAGGCTCCACGGAAGACTCTCCCCACGGCAGTTTGGGGTTGAAATCGTACTGTAGGTTCATGCAGCAAAGAAGCGGGGCAGTGGTGCTGGGGGTTCCTCGAAGCAGGTGAACGGTTCATGGCTAGGTGGCCCGTACAGGGGGCAAAAAAAGAGCTCGGAGCGCCGCTCGGCCCGGATGCAGGGAGACCAAAGCCGAAAGGGGGGGAGGGGGGGTAATAGAACTGCGGTTGACGAAAGCAAAAAAGGAGGCGGCAAGCAGGGTAGCAAGGCACCAGGTCGACTATTAATAGTAGACAGAACCTGTCTGCAGACCTCAAACTACTGCGACTACGTTGTGTTTTGTTATTGTTTTATGGGTAGTCTGCTGAATACCTCCTGGGGGGGGGCTGTCGGCCATACTACCACCGCCGGTATGCTGGTTCATGCTGAAATGGTTCTCCCGTTCATCCTTTTTGTCCCTTTCTTCGTCTCTCCTTTTTCTTTGGTTGCCTTTTCTGTTTCCGTTTGGGTACCCTTGCGGGTTGTGGAGGCAAGGGTGTCGGTATGGACACCGGCGTCGTAGACACAGTAAGTAGGAGACAGACCAGGCAGCAAGGCTCCTGACCGTCTGGTAGTTGCATTCGGATTCCAGTTTGGGTGCTGTCCGATGCCGGTTGGATGGTGTCATCTGCTGCTGCTGTGGTTTTGCTTGCTTCTTTTTTCAAGCTTGTTTTCGTATTCGGTACGGGGGGGATGATGGCGGTATGGGCGCCTCTGTCGTCAGAACCAGCAAAATAGGTGATAGGCCATGAGGCAATTCTCCTACTCCTGCAGAATTTGCCGTCGGAACCCAGTGTGGTTGCTGCCACCAATGTTGGTTTCTGTGGCGTGTCGTTTGCTTTGTTGCTATAAATGCTAAATAGTTGGCTTGCTGGCTATCTGTTTCGCTTTGTTTTCATTTTCGTCGTCGTGTCGTCTTCTTCGACTCATTTTTTGTTCTTCCTTTGTGCCTCTTCCCTCCTCCCTGCGTTCCTATTTCTCTCTGTCTTTCCAATTAATTTCCTTGTTTTTTATTTTCTTCTGCTTTTTTTTCATTGCC
This sequence comes from Undaria pinnatifida, assembly GCA_012845835.1. Taxonomy (NCBI): domain Eukaryota; class Phaeophyceae; order Laminariales; family Alariaceae; genus Undaria; species Undaria pinnatifida. The sequence goes on along the minus strand of JABAKD010000012.1, from coordinate 2,992,291 downwards.
AATAGCCTGGTGTGCAGGCTTGCCTATGCTGTGCTCTTGTATTCATTGCCGTTGGTACTGTATGGCCAAACAACCTTGCTGCGCTTGCAATGCGCATCTCGGTCTTGTAGTTTGTGACCACAGAGCTCGCCTCTCTCCAGGAGGCATCTGCACGGACACTGGTTGTGGTGGATGTAGATGGGTGGCACTATCGGTTTAATGTGAAGCATTCGCACATAGCATGTATTTCGTTGCATGTACGGTATACTGATGTGCTTTCTACAAAGCAAGCAAATGGGATAATTGGTACGTGAACGCGACGACGATGCCCATAGACGCCAGAAGCGATGTTCCGGCCCTGTCTTAAACGATGATGATGTCGTCCGACCCCAGTAGAAGCTATATTATTGTAAACCCGAACGATCGATGATGATGCGGCATTTCCAGAAGACATTCCGCCCCAGTGGATCCGAAATATGATTGTGCGCCCCAGTCCCGAAAGAGAACAACCCCACGTTGATGTTGCGGCGACCCCGGAAGCTTCGGTAGTCCCTATCGGAGACTGCTGACACGATTTGGGGAGGGGTCCTTGCGACGAACCCAAGCGTTGATGTTTGCAGCGATCCCGCCAACGTTTTTGCAACGACCCCGCGTTGGTACGATGCTCCAGCGGCCCATGATATTTTTGCTTGCTCCAGTGACACCATGTAGTAGTGATCCGGCTGCGGCGTAGTTTTCACCGACCAAAATTAAAACTCTCCGTTCAAACTCATCGTGGCGGTTGGTGCGCTGCTTCGAAACAGACCGCCGCTCTGATTTCGTTGTCATTTAGGTGGATTCGGGCGCTGGGTACAATCGCTGTGCGCACACTGCGTGTGTCTGTGAGCGCGGAGCTACTTACACGTAGCACTCTGCCTTGCTGTGTGTGGGCGCCTTACGCACTTTGCACCACTTTTGCCCAGTGCCTCCTCCCCATCGAGGTTTATTCTGCCTAGCGGTAACAGCTTCTAGCGGGCCTGCTGCTGTTCCCGCAGGCATTGCTAGGCACGGTGCGGCCGCCCGTACGTGCTCGACCCCCCCGCAGTTGTGGCAGATGCTATTGGATTCGTCTGCTGCCTGCATGGTGATGCTACGCCCCGCGATACGCCCACCCTTGCCATTGTTGCGCGACAAGTCGTCCAAGCACAGATGATGCATGGTAGCTTGGGTATGTGGCGGATCAAAGTCGGGGGTGGTTACATTTGTACCGGTCGCCCCCGTGACTTATCAGCTTATCTTCGAGCCTGGTATATGTCAGTTTCGTGCGTTCGAGTCGCCCCGAGTGCATACATGTTTAAATTCGTAGGGAATTTTCTTGTGCACAAATTGACTTGTGGAAAGCGCGAGAGCGTGAGGTAGCATCACTCGATGAAAAATCGACGAGCAGTGGGATTGCTGAACCCTACGCGCGATAAAAATTGAAAGCAAGAACCGGGGGGGAGAAGGGACGACACCTATGACCACGGCTTTTGTTCAGAAGCTGGAAAGAAGAAGTGAGAAAAAAAAAATGCTGCCTGCGTGATGTTCCTATACTTCTCCGGGGGTTCTTGGACGATAATCTCCAAATATTGTCGGTTGGGGACGTCCTCCGTTGTAACAGCAGTACACCCCGCCGACGTTGTAGTCGCTCAAAGATGGTTTTCGACGCACCGATAGCAGCTCGCAGCAGCAGCTTCAGATAGCGATGATTTTGGCAGCCCTGTGGCAAAGCTCACAGTGGAAGCAGATTCTCGGGCCTCAGATGTACCTTTCGCTCCATGTACCTCGTGGCTCGTAGCTCTGTGGTAATTACGCGATCCGAAGTACTCGTGGCGTTTAGCTCTGCGGTACATTACACGATCCGAGGCTCACATAACCTATTAGCGGAAGGCCCTCATCGCATGGCTTAGCATGAACGTTTCTGACGATCCACACGCAGGCCTACCTGGAAGCATGCGATGCGCACTTCCAGCGCCTGCCTGGGACTACCGTGACAAATGGCTGGCTAGGAAGAGAGGTTGGCTGGGTCTTTCTTCTGCAGCTAGGCAACAACACGCATAACATCAATACAGTTGTTGCCATCTGTTGCTTTTATACACCACCCGACAACCTGCAACGTAATCTTTAACGTAGATCACCCATAAACGTTCCCGAAAACAAGAAAAGTAGGAAAAATAAAAAAGGGAGCCTATGGGCACAAAAAAATGCGTCTTGATTCTCGCCGCCCCCTCCATCTCCTCCGCTCTCCCGCTCGCGCCGCGTTTTCAGGATCTGTTATGGCAGCATTCAGAATTCGATTATGGAGGCTGCTGTCGGCGGTTCTTGGGGTTTTTCCTCTACACGTCTTCGCCGCAGTCGCACGCAGCACTGCAGAACGAAGTGGAATTACGCCAATGGAAGCGTGCGTTGAGTTCGCCAGCGGCAATGCGGGTGTTTCCTGGACGCTTGAAGAATGTATGAGCGTTTGGTCGGCCTGGGCGGACACGATTCCCGGGGCTCTCCACGTCGACTACCCCGATCGTCGCCTCGTGAAAAAAATCGCCGCTGAGATGCGACAAAGAGGCCAACCTTGCGTTGTTCAGCCGCTGGTTAGGGCGGACGGAATTGGCAGCGAAGTGACCAGGCATTTAGCGGCCTGGCTGTACGCCGCGGAAGTCGGCTGCGACTTCGTAACCCCCGACTTTGGGTACTATGACGAGGAAAGCGAAGAGGGGCCGGAAGGTGGCACGTTGTACTGCCATGCTTCCATAGGTGAGAAGGAACTAGAATCTGCCCCGGAAGGCGCCTTTGGCGAGGAAGACCTGGAGAGCTGCGAGTTAGTGAACTGGCTGCGTTTTTTTAACCTGGACAAACCATCCGTCCCAGAGCCTCGGGCTACCTTCAGGAATGTCACGGTGAGTGGTTGGTTCTCTGCATGGACGCATGCTGTGGGCGCGGTGTACAAGCTCCTTCTCGGGTCCCTCGCCTGAGGAACTCTTTGCTGAGTGTAGACAAAATCTTGAAAAAAAAACCCCGACGAAAACTCCTTTGGCCTTGGTGTACTCCAACAATTTACGCGTGTTCTGCCGATGGTGGCCCATAAATCACGGCCACATGGTTTGTCCAAGCTGTTCTACTACGCTGTCGCGCAGGGAGACCCAAACGACCAAGAGGACCTCATCTCAGCGTTGGAGGAGATCAATGAACTAGGCTGGGATGGTCTCCCGGACGATTTCCGGTTGCGCTTCACGTTCCACCCGTCCGTGGGAAGCAAATATACGCTAGCACTGGGGAGCTGGGATCAGTACAAACGCACGATCGCCAGAGAGGTGCTGACCACCATGAGGTCCAACTTCCACGAATTCCCGCGATTATGGTGAGCACCTTTTGTTTTGTCTTCTTACGCGTGGCCTCCGACCCGTGCGTGGTGCGGTAAGGATTAGGGTTGCGCATTTTAGCGCAAACATTTTTCACTGACGGGGCGTCTCAACTGAGGGTCTAGTGTCTATTTTACACAAAATGTATCTTTGGATCCGAGATGTGTATGTTGCAACATGCTTCGTTAGATACCGGACCCATGGAATGTTGCCTCATCGAGCTCAGCTCACACTATCGCTTAGAGTCGGTTGTAATGTGAGGTGAAGTGCTCTCCAAGTGAGGCACTCTTGCTCAAAGTCGGTTGTAGACCGATTCTACTATAGCCCTCTCACCAAACCGGCCATTTTCTTTAGCGAAAGTTTCATGGCTGCTCGACACAAGAAGGGTGCCATGAACAAAAGCATCCTCAAACATTTTCTTGTTTGCAAAGGCCTGTCGAATGATGACGTAGAGGTGGCAAGGGGCACCGAATGTCAGTAGATGCGGCCGGGAGCTGGTGTCAAAACCGGCGATTTCGTCAAAGAAAAGTTGGGATGGCTACCGTAGAACGACTTTGTAAGGTGAAAAGGTGAAGAGCTCCTCATGTTTTGGATGGAACCTCAGAAAATGTAGGTCCTGTACAATCCTGCTGTAGCGTTCGTATTCCGTTCCAGCGAGATTCTCTATACTGTCAACCCGGCATCCACAATATGGAAGGTAGACCGAAGCCTGCAAGGTGGGGTGCCCGGTAGGACTTCGCCCCACTCATTCGGTGTCTGTTTCGGATCTTACAACGCTTGCTTGCCGATTGTATTAGCCGTGGTGCAATGCACTCAACCAAACGAAGAACTCGGCATCTCTTGGTCCTGGTTCGCAAAAGTGAGTGCAGAACGTGGTCGTTTCCACTAGCACTCATCTCTTGGTCCTGGTTCGCAAAAGTGCAGAACGTGGTCGTTTCCACTAGCACTCATTAGGGCAGCTCCCGCTTTCGTGCTCGCTGATCCCGATTGGCGCGCAGGTACAACGAAAGACCTGAGTGTGACTACAACCCGTCTCAGCTTAATTTTGCGATTCATGTAAGAATGGGAGACAGAACGAGCATCCAAGGCGATCCACATTCGAGCTACTTCGACCGATTGCACGATTTCATGGACGTAGTGACGGAGGCGGTGGTGGCAAAGGGATTGTTCGCGCCAATGTTCCACATCTTCACGGAGACGAAACTTCCCTGCCCGTCCGGCGAAACAGGGGTATTCCCGGAGTTTCCGGCATGGCCCGTGGAGGTTGACGAGGTATGCTTCCTTCTGCACCGGAACCCACATTGGGCTCCAACGGTTAAATCCTATACAACGGTCCCCCCATTTGGGGGGGGGGGACTTTGAATTCGAGCAGGATCAGTTGTTGGGGTCGTTGAACAGAGTTAAGGACCCCATACGGCGGGAAACGGGTACCGTAGTCTAAATCGTGCACGATGATGTGCTCCTGGTGTATAGCTGAAGTTCGGCTGACAAAGTATATCGGACGTGTCATCCGCACCGCTGAAGCAGGTGCGTCTATCCTACCAGGGAATTGCTAGGCCTGCCCGTCTGCTGGACTTCAAGCTACATAGTGGCCGAGAAAAAGCTAACTAACTGTCGATTCCTTTTTTGAACACAAACAGTAGAGCCACTAACACGCCAGTCAGGTGCAACGGCGCAAAACTTCAGATGGCCACATGTAACCAACGGCTGTGTACCTAGCCCACTACTGTATTAACCAGTCAGAGACTTACTATTAGTATTGTCAACCACCTCACAGCCTTGCTAGTTGTTCGGCCAGTCCCTTTGCCGCCGGTACGCGATTTTTTCATACAGTATCAATGGTCCGCCGAACGAAGGAAACCCCGTCAGTAGTATACGGTTTGATGTGCGATGGGATCATTTTTGCTGCGGTTCTTGCTCCCAGCGGAAGAAGTTCCGAAGTCTGTGGTAGCCACAAGCTTAGCACCTACCGTCGTTGGCGCCTTGCGTTCAAGCTAAGCGTACGGTGGGGCAAATGCGCGAAGAAGTTTACTGGTCGCAACGTCTCTTCTTCTAGCCCGAACCAAGCGCCTCTACAATACACAATTCTGAAACGAGCAAGACTTTCGCTGACCCTTTTTTTTATACTCTCTAACCCTACCCCGCTAATAACCGTACGGTGGTGCAGATTCCTGCTTGTGTCAGTGCGCGTAGGCCAGATGATTGTCCGGAGAAGCGAGCAGGTGCCAACAACTGCAACGCGGACCGGACGGGCATTTTTCACGTAGTGGGGAGACCTCTGGTCCTACACGTCGGAGATAACGTCCGCGAATGTCTTTCGTGCATGATTCAGGTACGAGGCCATAGGTGAAACACCTAGAGACGAACGTTCTGTGTATTGAGTCACGAGGAAAAGTCGTCCCGCGATTCCCAGAGGTAGGACAAGTTGGGTTTAAGGTGTCCTATATTGCGCCATATACCATATGTCGACTCCCCCGCCGTGCGCAGCATACCTCTCAAGTAGGTGGTGAATGAAACAAATGCAGCAGACGATATGCTCTCAAGTAGTAGTGCGGGAATGAGACAATTAATTTTACTTCCAAATTCAAGGGAGACGATATAAACGTGCCGCTGCTGCTGGTCGGTTGCCATGGGACCACTAAAACACCAAATAAATGCGCTTCGAACAGTCTCGTTTCGCTGCGTGGATCCCCTCACTGACGCCTCTCAAATGCTGCGCGCAATCATGACCGGCCCTGCTTGGCGGACAATTCAGGCGGATGGCGTGCTGATGGGGTGCTCTACGTTCGGCCAGGTAGCTGGTTTGTTGACGGAGGGGATAAAGTTATTCTCGGTGGGGTGCGTGGGACACATCACCCCGGTTCAGTATAGGATGATCCCGCCGCTGGCCATCGCAGAGTACGGTCACATGTGGGTGCCCATCGACGGATCATGGCGAAACCCCGAGTTGACCGCGAGCAGGATTTTTGATGCGGCGCTCACGACACACTTAAAGAAGGCATTGCGAGCCTGATCGTTAATATTATGCTGATACGCTTTTTAAGATGATGCCACCATCAAGGCACCAAGACTATACTCCGCCTCCAGCCCCAACCACCACGGTCTTACACAGCTAGGGGTGAAATGAACGCCGAATACTGCCCTAAGAAACAATGGGTGGTCTGTTGGATGAAAACGGCCAAAACATGAAGAAAATGTTGAAAGGAAAAATAGGTGTCGCCGCCCTTTCTACTTAGCTTTAGACTGCATTAACGGGTGACAGAAGATCAAGGGTCATTTGACGCAGAAGACGAGTTGGAACCTGGCATTTGACAGACTCGTGCGATCAGTGTGTACAGAGGGCAAGGCTGGTCATTTTAATTTTCTAGTATGTCTTATGCCCAATCTGCCTGAACTATGCGGGGAAACCAGTGCAGCGTTTTCTGCTTGATTATCCTCTTGCTCAATGGGGACGAATTAGTTCACTTTAGTCTAGAAAAAATGCCAGCCTTTCCCTTGGCTCGAATTTGGTGGAGACAGCAAATCAATCCGCGCGTGAATCCAGTAAATACCCAACAAGAAATTGTCGATCAAAAACTCGACCCTCTTCTTGCCGCCTCCCGAGTAAAAAAGTCCAAATTTATCATATAACAGGCATCATCGACATGAAAAAAAAGGTTCCCGAGGGCAACGAAAAAAGACGAAAGGCATCGAAGCAAACATCAATCATACGTGTCCTTGTTGTGTAGGGCAAACGGTGCCAGACACGGGCGGGCGTAGCCACACGGCCAAGCGACTGCCACCACGCCAGGTGCCATCGCTGGGAGGAAGGGCATCTGTGTTCGGGCCTTGATGCAGCGGGAAGCGAGCCGGCCGAGATTCCAGATGCGAATGCATCCCTTCATAAAGTAGCTGTCATCGTGTATGAAATCTTTGTTCGACCAAGGCTACCATAGGCGGGGTAGCCCAATTTTCACTCCGGGGTAGCCCAATTTTCACTCCGGTGTAGCCTAATTTTCACTCCGGGGTAGCCCAATTTTCACTCCGGGGTAGCCCAATTTTCACTCCGGGGTAGCCCAATTTTCACTTCGGGGTAGCCCAATTTTCACTCCGGGGTAGCCCAATTTTCACTCCGGGTTCGAGCCACTCGCACGATTGACTCTGCACTTCACGGAGAAAAAGGCTCTCGGGGCGTTTTCCTTGGCGCAGCGTGTAGCTTCACGTGTCATTGCGGATTCTCATACTGTAAAAAATCAAAAGCAGCACGAAAAGCTTAAGATCGCAAAAGGAACAGGGTCGCTCGCGCGAGTGACCCCGAGCGACTCCAAAAAAAAGGTCCCTAAAAGGGGCACCCCCCCCCTCTACCGTAACCTCTGTCGTGGGTCATGTTTTTTTTTTTTCTCGCACTTCTACTTTCTAGCTTCTGGACGAAACCCGAGGTCACAGGTGTCGTCCCTTCTCCCCCCCCGGTTTTTGCCTTCAAATATTATCGCGCATAGGGTTCAGCAATCCCACTGCTCGTGGATTTTTCGTCGAGTGTTGCTTACTCACGCTCTCGCGCTTTCCGCAAGTCAATTTGTGCGCAAGAAAAAGTCTCAACGAATATATATACGAGTATGCACTTGGTGGGGCTCGAACTCGCGAAACTTACCTATACCAGGCTCGAGGATAACCTGATACGCCACCGGGGCGACCGGTTCATGTACAACGCCGTGGCTAGAAAAGACACGCACGAGCAAAACGCGTGCAAGAAATAAGCAAGTGTAAGATTGAACGTGTAGGAAATCTTGGGTTTGTGGGGCGGGAATGGATCTTAATATAGTTGGAAGGCATGTTCATTGTTAATAGGGGATATTCTACTTTGATAAGAGGGAGTTGGTTGAAACGTGAGCTGTCATTCAGGAGAGATTTCAAGACATGGCGGGTAACACTAACGCAGAGGATATACAGCAGAGTAGAGGGAACTAGTGGGTGTCTGATCAGAGCGACGAGGCCGCTGCTGTTGTGAGGTGGGATATTGGAGGCGGAAGGTTTTGAAGGTACTGGGAAGGTGGGAGAGTTAAGGCAATGCACCAATTTCAGGCTGTTAAAAAGGTGGGGGTTAAGTTGGAGCGACAGCGTGTAATTTGGGAGGAATACGAGGATTTGATATAATAAGACGCACCGGGAAGTTCCCTTGTAGTGTAGGTGTTGATCTTGATCGCTGAGTTCTACGCCACGCCCTTGCCCGTAATTCCAAGAACCTTAAGTGAAACTCCACGACTACTTCGTCCGAAATGCAGATACCGTTTGTGTATGTATGGGTATTTAACACGGTTTCTACATTTCCGGACAAAGAAGTACCTTGAACGATACCTGGTAATTGTATCTCATACGAGTACGAGTGCGGGAGTTAGAGGTGTTACCCGACGAGAACCCGTCGCAAACGGGTGCCCGCTACTTTCGGGGGGGAATGCGCACTCGCGAGTGTTTACGGCTATATTTCGAGCGGGTAACCGGGTATCCGTAATAACATCCGGGTACCCGGCTAACACACGGGTACCCGTCTAATAATCGGGTACCCGGGTCCCCAGGGCATTGTTCCTCATCAAGCTCGGTACTTGAAGATTGCTACGAACTAGCTACTATACAAGTAGAGAGTTGTTGAAACGCAAAGGGTACAGGATTCGGCATGGCAACCCTGCCACAATCAATGATTGTCATACACCTGTAAAACAGACTACGCGATACAAAAGCATCGTAGATATGTATTGTTTGTGGATTCAAAGCATAGGCGGGTGAGACGAGAGCGGCAACCTGCACTATTTTCTTTTTCCGTGGAAGTTCATGAAGCTACTATGGAAGTTATCACGGAAGTGCGGAAGCTTCCATGGAATCGATGGAAGCTTCCGTGGAAGCTTCCGTGAAAGCGTCCCCGGAATTATCGATAGAAGCTTCCGTGGAAGCTGCCGAGGAATTATTGATAAAAGCTTCCGTGGAAGTATCGATGGAAGCTTCCACGGAAGCTGCTTCCATAGAAGTTTGCGTGGAAGTTCAGCTACAGGATCACGCATAGAGCACCCCGGCGCCTAACAACTTCGTCGACCCTATTTCGACCCGCGACTCCACCGCCGGGCCGCTCGTTGGCCCCGAGAATGCCGCCGCGATCACCGGCACTCCTCCTGGCTCGGCTTCCAGACCACCCGCCGTCTGCCCGCCGTCCACCATTGGCGCACAGAATCACCCCCTTCGGGTGTGATCTCTTCTCGGACCCGCCATCGCACCGCGGCCGCCGTGGGAACCCCCCGACCCATCGCCGGCTTTGGGTTCGGACACCGACCGCAACCAGCCGTATCCAGAAGATCTAAACCTGCCCGCCGCCCACCCACGCCTCCGGCCGGAGCCCGGCCGAGGGTTCCCCAAACGCCAACGCCTCTAGCTACCACCCCCACGCCGCCCGTGTCACCCGCGCCAAACTTACCAAGGCCGGCTCCTCCTTCGACTTCTTTTCCGCCGACCCCGTCATCATCGGACTGATTCTACGATAGCCCCCACTCCAAACCAGCGATTTGCTTTAACGAACGTTTCATGGCTGCTCGACACCAGAAAGGATGCGATGAATAAAATATCTTCATGTATTTTCTTGTTTGCAAAGAGCTATCGAACGATGACGTCTGGGTGGTAAGGAGCGACGTATTTCAGAAGATACGGCCGAGCGAGCTGGTTTATCAAAACCGGCGATTTCGATAAAGAAAAGTTGGGGGGGCTACCGTAGAACGACTCATCGACGCTCCCGCTCCCGGAGCCCGTTGTCGATCTCGACGACGATCCCCACCTCCTCGCCTGCGTCGAACGCAATACCTACAAAGACTGGGCTCGCGAACAACGCGCCGAGCCTGTGTGCTGCGCCGTCATCCGCTTCCTATCGTTGGACCTCCCTTCTCAACCGCCGACTGACCTCTCAGATTTCACCGCCTCGGCCCAGCGCCCACAGCTCTCCGACGTCCTTGCTCTTGCCGCCGAAAGCAGACTCCACCGCACCGACGACGAAACCTCCCTTCTGGTCCAACGACCGCCCACGTCCCAAACCGTGAACAGCCTCCCACCGTCCCGTCCCCCATTCCCCGCGCGTCTACGCTCCAATGCTGATGCGCCCCTGGGTGCTGAACACATGCCACGCCAACGCCTCCATACACCTAGGAGTTACCCGGGCGGTTCGCATGCTGGCATTTTTTTCTGGTGGATCGGCATGGACGTGTCCGCCCGCTGGTAGAACCTCCGCTGCTTTCACTACCAGGCGCGCAAGACCTCCCAAAACACCATTCGTTGGCCCACCCTCTCTCTTCCTTTACCCAACGTCCCTGGCATCACCGTCAGCGTCGACTACTTCGGGCCCCTACCCCTCACACCGCGCGGGAACGGTCACATCCTTTTATTTACCGACCATTTCAGCCGCTGAGCCGATGTGTTCGCAGTCTCGGCAGACAATTTGATTGCCGCCGCAACTGCCGACATCATACTCAACGAGTACGTCCGTCTCTGGGGGTGCCCGGTGACGCTCCTCGCCGACAAAGATCAACAATCTTACCTCCAAGCTGGAGAACATCGTCTACAACCGCGTTGGCATCCGCAAGGTCAACATCGGCGCCTACCACCCCCGTACCAACGGCGGCGTCGAGCAGGCCAACCATGTACTGGCCCACATGCTCTCCATGGTTGGCAACGAAACGAAAACCGACTGGGGCGTGCTTCTGCCACACATATCGGCGGCCTACAACAGCTCCGTCAACGCGGCCTCAGGACTTGCGCCCAACGAGATCCACACCGTCTTCCCCGCCTCCCGCTCTCGGTTTTCGAATCCGACGGCATCGGCGGTCACCAGAGCCTGGACTGCGACTACCTGGTCCACATCAACTTTGCCACCGACCGACAACAACGCGCCTATTTCCTCGTCCGCGAGCTTCACCGACTCACCGTCTCTTGTCTACAACGCCGTAAGGCGCCCATCATGGCCGCCCTCCTCGCCTCCTCCCCTTTCGCCGTTGGCGGCTGGGCCTGGGTCTACAACTCCGCCGCCAAGGTGCCAAGGAGGGCACCGACGCAATCGTTCTGACAAAGCTCTCGTTGACCTGAAACGGACTGTTGATAGATCTCTAAAGGTGTACACGTAGCTGGCTCGGGAAGGCGTGGTGATGGCTCAAGACGGTGAAACAGAACTCTCTCTTATATTATCCAGCCGTCGGGTGACAGCTCGTGGCGATTCATGCAAGGAAGCAATTGGCAAAATGAACTTCTCATTCCTCCCGCCGAGTGTCCCCTCATACCTTATACATAAATACCTTGTCAGTACGTACGTGGAACTCCCCATATAAAATGGATCCTAACCACCGTGTTCATAAGGACAACCAAAATCCCCCCTCCTTATTATACATGGCGAACATACTGATATTCCCCCTGCTCTGTATGACAAGGCACGACATCGGAGGGTTGATATATCGCAATATCATAATCAACGCAAATTAATCTCAGACCAAATTCGAAAACCCAAAATGCAATATGAAAACTCAACTCGTCCGCTCAAAAACCAAAACTCTTAAATCGTCAAATTCTTAAACAAAATAACATAAGCCTTGCACTGTAAACATCAAACAATCTTGAAAATAATTGCCAGGAAAACAGCACCATCTTCGAAATTAGACACAGAAAACGGCCTTTTTCTTCGGATTTATGGCTCAAATAAACTCTCTGAATATCCCCGATATTCTTGAAATACCAGTATCTGGTACAGGATCTAGCTGAACGGTAAAAAACTCAACTCATTGTTCATTCAAAATGAAAATAACCACATAAACTCGATCTAGTTGTACTCCGCACACTGCACGACGAACCATACGTAGCGGCGGGACATGTTGCACTGCTCAAAAACTCAATTTCGAGTAAGGGCCCAGATTACCGAGGAACTTGCCAAATCGAATTTCGCTTTTTTTTTCAAAGAATTGAATTTAATTTGCATCTGATTGGTCAAGAAATGAATCACCAAGCAGGCATTCTCAGAATTATTACGAAAAATCAAATTCAACAAAGAAGTAAAAAAAGACTTTCTCGGTCGAATTTAGTCGAAAATCGAAATTGAATTTAGGGAGCTTGTCCACCTAGACATGGCTTGTACTGTGTAACCAAAGCCGGCCACGCGAATTGGTGCCATGTCGTCGGCTGATTGAGAGGCGAGAAGCCACCATTGCGAGAGGTAGGACCACCGGAGCAGCCGCAGCGCGGCCTCCGAAGGTCCTTAGCACAGCGTAGACCGCCTGCGACGCTCCGAAAACAACCGAAACCGCCGCAAACCCAGTTTGTCGTCGCCCTGCACCTCGAAAGTTACACGACCAACTACCAAATGATGACTTCGCTCAGAAGTTCGACCGCTATATCCCCGTCGCTGCTGCCCGTGTCGGGCGGCGGGGTGGCGCCAGCCCATCCAAGAGACGCCTAGAGCCATAGCCTCCAAGCCGCTGCCGGTCAAAAGAATCTGCCGCTAGCCGCGGCGCTCGGGGAGAACGCGAGCCATCGCTCGCCTCGGTCGTTGCCCACGGGTGTTCGTTGACCCTTTTGCGTTTTTTGAACTTTTTTATTTCCTAGAACGCACTGCGCCGTTTCTTGATAAGAACCAAAGTTGAATTTTTCGTGTATTTTTAATGAAATAAAAATAAAAAAATCGAAACTCGATTTGGCAAGTTCCTCGTTAATTCGGGCCCTAACCAAAGAGCACTCGGAAAAACTGACGATTAAAATACGCACTCTGATATCAAGATATAACCATCCTCAATCCAAAAAACGCATCAAACGTTCATAAAAAATCCCGGTGATAGCAAAAAAACGTGTAGTCGAGCGGCTTTGTCAAGATATCTGCATGTTGATAATCTGACTCGACATGAGCAAAAACAAACACCCCTTTAAAAAGAAGCCCCCGCAAAAAGTGGTGTCGTACGTCAATGTGCTTCGAGTTCGACGTGCACACTGGGTTTTGTGCCAGGTTCTTCGCCCCCTCGTTATCCTCAAAAACCGTAATGCACGACGTACCAAACCCCGGAAAAATAAAATTCCACACATACCGCAAGAACATCGCCTCCTTAATGGTGTCTGCCAGCGCTACATACTCAGCCTCAGTGGTCGAGAGCGTGACGCATTTCTGGGTTCTCCAAAACCAGCACACACATGCGCCCGCACACATTATAGCCCCACCTGAAACTGACCTCCTGTCAGCGGCTTTGCTGGCGTAGTCAGCATCTTCAAACGCTACCAGATCCGACCCACTCCCCTTCTGGAACGTAATACCAGAATTACTTGTAGAAATGACATACTCTAAAGTACCAACTGCTGTCCTCCAGTGTACTTCCTCAGGCTGACTCGCGTACCTTGCTACCGCTCTCACCGCGTTTGCACTATCCGGGTGTGTTTGGTTCGCAAGCCACATCAAACATCCTACCAACTCACGAAAAGGCCAATCACCCACAGGTTCATTCTTGTCGACCTCCTCGAGTTTCAGATCAATCGAAAGTGGGGTATTCCTCCCAACGTTACACATCCAACCTCGCCGCGGTGTTTTCAGCGAAAGCTTGTAGCGAAATCGTCAAAGTACCAGTATCCCAATCCCTCGAAAAACGACTACCAGCAAACCACCGCAACTCGCTCAGATTGTTGATCGGAACAAGGCGGTTGAGATCTTCGCAAAACTGGCCGCATCTAGTCTTGAGCCCTACTGCAAACATATCATCCACATGCACTACTGTTACTATGGAAACAGAGCCCGACTCGCCCAATCGCAAAACACACGCATCAGCGAGGCTCTGTTCAAATCCAAGGCTCTTCATATGGATAACAAGAATGTTATGCCACGACCTCGACGCTTGTTTCAAGCCGTAGAGACTGCGATCAACCTAACTATTTTACCAGACATTTCGCCACAACCAGGGGATAGTCGCATACAGACATCCTATTCCAAACTTTACTGAACGAATGCTTGCTCGGCATCAAAATGGCACAAATCCAAACCCAACTCACAGGCAATATCACCCAAGAAACGAAAACAAGATGCAGCAGGCGTCGGGGCAAAAGTCTCGAAAAAATCAATACCTTCACGCTGCTTAAAACCTAGCGCCACCAGTCTCGCCTTCGCTCGAACCACATAGCCTTGCTCGTTGGGCTTCAAGATAAACAGCCATTTCGCCGAGATGACGTTCAGTCCGTCTGGTTGCTACATCTCCCCAAACGTTTCCGCGCTCGCCAGTCCACGGTACTCCTTTTCCATCGCCTGCCTTCAAACAGCCGAATACTCATCCGCACATGCTTCAGCATACGAGTTTGGCGTTGAAAGCTCGCTCGCCAGGCGTGTGGGAAAAGGGGGACTATCGTGCGGCGGGGCTTGGTGAAAAACACGTGACCTATGCCTTCTCTCGCTGCCATTAACGACAGCAGCCCATGCCCCGCAGCCTCTCGGTGCCGCGCAGTCTCGCCCCTAGTCCTGCCTAGCTGCACATCGTCACCATCCGGGTCCGCCGCAGCCTCTCGGTGTCGCACTGTCTCCGCCCTGGTCCTGCCCCGCTACACACCGTCATCCTCCGGGCCCGGGTTGTAACTACCAAGCTCCCGGGCAGCACGCCTTGAAACTGTGGCTGCAGTGGCTGTTGCGGCGGTAACGGCGGCGACAACGGCGGTGGCGGCGGCAGTGGCGACGGCGGCGGCGGTGACGGTAGCGGTGGCAGCGACGGTGACAATGACGGTGGCTGTGACGGCGACGGTGACGGCGGCGGCGGTGGCGGCAGCGGCGGCAGCGGCGGTGGTGACGGTGGTTGCGGCGGCAACAGAGAGAACGGTGGCGGCGGCTCGAACCAAGCTCTGGGATCTCCCAGAGGCTTCGGCGTACCCGGGGACGGCGGCGGCGACTGTGGCGGTGGAGAGCTCTTCTCCTCCGGAGACAGTACCCCCACAAATGATTCCCTCGGGTGTTCCCAAGTAACGCTGCGGGAGTATGACGTACGCCCAGACATCAGCATTATTTTTCAGCAATCTGCCGAGTGGTTGTTTCCACCATTCAGGTAGAAACAAGCCTTAGACTTGGACTCCGACTTTAGGGCCCTCCTTACGTGGTGAAAACCCGGCTTCAGGAACGGGAGGAGCCGCACAAACGGCGGTCTCCCGTGGAACTTCCGGTATGGCGAGTGCATGTCCGGCTTGTCCCTGACCCTTGTCGTCATGTTGATCACATCGCTGGCGTACTTACACGCCTAAGCCCAGCGGGGCTGTGTCGACGGCATCTTCGCGTCGCCAAACAAACGGGGAGCCTCCAGGCGGGACGCCATAACAAGCTCGAGCGTCATGGCTATTCGACGCTCAACCACACCGTCGTGCTTCGGGGAGTCGACAGGCGTGTACTCGCGGCGAATCCCACGGTCGTTGAGTAACGCCACGAACTCCGGCTTAGTAAACCCCGTGCCGTTGTCCGAGTGAATGCACTCGACGATGGACGGGGTACCCCTGGCGTTAATGTCGGCCAGGAAACCAGCGGAGGCCATCGGGACGTCGGACTTCCGTTGCAAGAAATACGGCCATCCCATCCGCGAGTAGTCGTCGACAATCATCGTCAAGTACTGCGCACCGCCGGCAGACCTAGGCTGTTGCCCCGATAGATTCACGAAGAGACGCTCCAGAGGCCTAGTGGAACGGCACTCGGTCGTCCATGGTACCGCCATCCTCCTCCCCTTCGCCTTGGAACACCCAGCACACGGAACCAACTCCCCAAAAACTTGATGCTGCGCCGTTTCTCAAAGGGTATCAGCACGGGAATGTGCAAGCGAAACATGAAGGACATTAATATCAATCCTCCTCATCTTTCCGGGGGCCAATACGGCGGCAGCAATCAGGGTCTTAACTACTCTAGTGGCCTCTACGAGAGACCCAGCGTCCCTACGCAAGAAGGACAAACTCCATCCAACATATGAACTCCTTCAGCATCGAACGAGACGGAGCATTTCGACATGACGGCATGGAACGAGAAAAGGTTAAATTGCACACCAGGTACATAAGCTACGTCCAAGAGCTTAACCTGAACATCTCCCTGCTTGCAATGCAATATCATCGGTATTTTCCAAAGCAAAGCACCTGCAGCGACCTCATGTCGCCTACTGCCAAAGTACCCCTACCAGGAGGGGGGGGGTTACAATCCACCATGCCAACGGGGTTACCAGATACATGAAAGGTAGCCCCCGAATCAGCTATCCACTGTTCTCTCCCATTCCCCCCAAAAATACCACTGTGATCATCCTTGTCTTTCTGTGTAAACTGCGCGGTAAAAAGATGTGGGTTGAAGTAGGCGCACACTGCCGTTGTTCTTCTGCTCGTGGGAATTGTTCGAAAAGGGCTTTGATGGGGGAATTACGGTTGCGGTGTACCTATCACTGCCGGGGGGTGACTCTTGTACCCAGCCACCACCATAGTGCATGGGGTGGGGGTATTGTTGAGCTGTAAAAGAGACCGCCACGTTCATATGTGCTGGGGAAATCGGGCACTCCGCTACATAGTGACCCAACCGGTGGCATCAGCAACATACCTCCTTTTGTCCCCATGGTACTGGATTCGGTGGGGGACCCCAGCCCGTCGGATTTCCCAACGGCGGCGGGGGCATGGGCGGCATAACCCCTGACGATGGGTCGGTAGGTACCCAACCCATTGCAGGAACCTGTCCCCCCGTCCCAAATGGATTTGGGCCAGGGTTGTCCCAACAATTTTGCTTGGGTGACTGTTGCTGCTGCTGCTGCTGCTGCTGGAATTGCTGCTGCTGCTTGTACCTCCCCCCTCTCTTGTTCCTCCCTCGACCACCTGAACCTGTGCCTTCCCCACCGGCAGGCTGAAAAACGCCGGCGTACAAGGCATGCGGATCTACTCCCACTTTTACTCCCAACGTATAAGTCACCATCTCCTTTTCTAGCTTATCGTCCACATATGTATCCCGAATAATCTCGTCGATTTCGGAACGAGGGATTGACGGGCGAGAGATAATTTATTTGCTCTGGATTGTATACAATGATGAAAGGTTGGTGACGATGTGCCTGTTCACGTCTTCTATATTTTTCTCACAACCAAGCATGGCCAATTCATCGGCCACCTTATCAACTCTACCGAGGAACACAAAGGGGTCCTCTCCCTCCTCCATGTGTATTGCCTCAAGTTCTCTCTTCAGCCTGTGGGTTGCTGCTAGGGTTCTCGACATCAAGTAGTTCTCTAGCTCCTGCCATGCGCCACTTGACGACTTGGCTTGCTGCATGCGGAATTCTGCGATGGCATACCCAGTCATTGAGTCCATCAACAATCCATACACCACACGCGCATCAATAATCTCTTTCGGTGTGTGTATCTGTTCCAATTCTTCCTGGGACACATTGATGTCACCAACCATCACAAGATCATCGGCTGCCTTGAGGACGTATAGGCAACCAGTTGATGAAAAAATGCCTGGAACTTGCTACGCCACATTCCAAAGTGCACCTCTACATTATCAAACTTGGGGGATTTTAGTTGAGACCGATTCGGACGAGACAGAGAAATGTGCGACGTGCCTGGTTGGGCTGCCAGCCCAGATGTTGGCACAGCAGGAGACGATGTAGAATCCCTCGCTGCTGTTTCTCCGCTTCTCCCCCCCTCGGCCCCCGTAGCGACCTCAGCGTGTAGCGCGTCCCTCGCGGCGTGCAGCTTCTTCTCCTCCACTTGCCTTCGCAGGACCTCGATCTTATGTTGCATCTCTAGTATCTCTCTCGGCTCTCTCTCTCTGCCAACACGCTCGCCTCAATGTTTTGACCATCGTGATCTGACATGTTTGGCTTTTTCCTACCTCTATAGGCTGGCCTTGGCTGCGCCTACCGATAGAAATCAACCGGCTCATTAATGTGTTGATAGATCTCTGAAGATGTACACGAAGCTGGCGCGGGAAGGCGAGGTGATCACTCAAGACGGTGAAACAGAATTTCTCTTATATTATCAAGCTGTCGAGTGACAGCTCGTGGCGACTCATGCATTGAAGCAATCGGCGAAATAAACGTCCCATTCCTCCCGCTGAGTGTCCCATCATACCTTATACATAAATACTTTATCAATACGTGGAACTCCCCACATAAAATGGGCCCTAACCGCCGTGTTCGTCACGACAACCAACACGGACCCTTCAAGATACTCGCCATAGGTCCGACGGCCGCCTCCAACACCCCCGACAACCGCCCTGACAAGCTGCTTTTCCTCGGCCTTGCTTCAGACCTTTCGGGACGGGACTCCACGTCACGCGTCCCCGTCAAATGATGCGAGCCCCGCCAAAACCCCGACGACAGCAGCGACATCACCAAGCATCTGCCCGCAGACCTCACTACCTACGTCCTCACAGCCTCCTCCGCCAAGTCCCCCCCCTACCGCGTCACCCTCGACGACGTCACACCACCACCGGAGCGCCTCCAGGTTGAGCAGATCACCGGTCGCCAGCTCGTACGCGGCCGCGGCGGGGTTTTCGCCGTCCGGTACGAGACCCACTGGGCCGGACTTCTCAGCCCCTCGTGGGAACGCGAGCTCAACCTCCATCCCTTCAGGCGCTGCATCCTCTAGTAAGACCTCCATCACTTCAGGCTACTGACGGTGTTCAGGTCTACTGTCCTGGAAAGCCAATAAAACACCGTCAGACCAACCGACTCTACCGGCAGATGCGCATCGGCGCCGCACGTCGCGAGCTCTCCCGATCCCAGGACCAACGTTTGCTCGCCCCCGGCTACACCCTGGCCCACCGCGACCTTTGTCTTCGCAACTTCAGCACCACCACCCTCCTCTCCGGGGCTCACGTCTGGTACAAGGCGCGTGACGGACTCTAGAGGCTAGGCAAGATAGCTCATCGCGCGCCACTGGACGTCTCTTCGGAACCCCCCCGGACCCTTCCCCGGATAGCTCCTACATCATCCGGGTCCTGGACGACCCCGGCCCGATCACGATCGACCTCCAGCCCGCCGACTAACCTACCTCCCGAAACGCCATCTCTGAATTGTGGTGCCTTCAACGCCATGGGCATGGGACCCTATCCCGTGGGGTGCTGCGGAACTCTGATGCTTCCCGCGGTTCCCCCACAGTTTCCACCTTCCCCCTTGGTTAGTTTCGGGCATTTGTTTTTGGTCATTCTACAGTAGCTTTGGGATTAGTTATTCCAGGTTAACCTTTCGTCTACGGTGCCTTTGGAAACGATTCTTTAATGACGGCATTCAACCTGTAGTAACTTTTGTAGTAACTTCTCATGGTCAGCCTTGCGGCCTAAAGTGATTTTAAGTCGTATCTCTTCATGGTTAGCCTCCAACCATCGTCATCAGTTTGTGGACTTTGGTTTTCCGTAGCGGTGGCCCCTGTGCTATCTCCGTCTTCGGCTTTGTTCTTCATGCCATCGCTTGTCTATTTTTCCTCGCCACCGTCGATTCCGCCTGCTCCACTCCGTGGGGGCTGACAACTCGTGGTGGTGGAGCGATATCGTTTTCTTGGGTGCGTTCATTTACCGCCATCGGTTTCACTTGCCCCACCCCCTGACGGCAACCGAACAACGGTCGTATCGTGTGTTAGGTGTGCAATATTTTGAGTACGTCCATCTAACGGCACCGGTTCCGTTTGCACCACTCTGTGACGGCTGTTGAATCGGGGAATCGTTTCGTAACTTGGGTGTGTTTGGTATATTTCATCCCCCTCTTTGTTTTATCTCTGTTGATCTCTCCCTACCACCTCGGACTCCGTTTGCCTCCTTTCATTCAGGCTTCCAAACCGTCGTGACATGATGGGTTCATTTGTGTTTGTGCTTCACACTCTTCCACCGATTCTCGGTGATATTGCGCCTAGGGGCGTAATTGCGTTCGGCCTTGCGATATTCTGGCCGACGCCGGTGCCGCCTAGTCCTGGTGGTATTGCCGAGTTTTAGGTGCATTCGTGTTTCCTCCGCATTGTTGCGTGTAGGGTCCCGATAGCTTTGCTGACTCGCAAGGCCACCGAATTATCGGCCACCTTCGTATTTTCTTCATAATTGGGTCCCGGTAGCCTTTGCCAACCCGCAACGCCACCGGATCGTCGTTCATGACAATCCTGTCACGGTTGATCCACTGGAACTGTGCTCAGGTTCCCATGAACTTCCCGATCACGGTGGTAATTATGCTCTCCCTTTTTATATGTATTTTCGTTATTTTCGTGTGCGTTTCGTGTTGCCTTTCTACGGTATACGACGCAACCCTCTGCCCCCCGTAGGCAATTTATTAGCATGGTAACTGTGTCACCCCGCGCTGCTGACCTATTCTGAGTTGGGCGAATTAGGTCGGTCTACTAGCGTACCTTCTTGTGGCTACCTGACGTTCTGTTCGTGCTGGTTGAGTTACCTTGCTACGTTTGCCGGTGTTGTCCCCACCGCAAACAGAGGGCTCCCAAGGCGCCACATTGTTCGCTCGACCAAATGGTTCTACTCGTAGCACCCCCTTAGTTTTGGAAAGCCTTGCGGCAACCTAGCTGCGTCCCTTTCGTCTTACGGGCTATTTTCCATTTTCTTCGGGCATTAGCCACAAGGTTACGCATGATGCTCGCCGGTCATACATACTTCCGAAATTTGAGTAACGTTCCCTTTGCGAGCTTTCGAGTGACCGACCCTATTCGGCGAACGACTCCCCGTCCGTCCCTCCTTGGGTCCCACACAAACCGATCTGTATCCTTCACGAGGGTATACACACCCCGTAACACGCGCGATTGAAGTATCACACACAGCTTGCAAAGCTGAGTTTTGATCAAGATCCTTTTTGGTCGATCTCACAGCTGAAGTGTGTGTTTTCATTTTTCAAATAAATCACTACGGTAATATGTTTATGTCGTACTCTTTTGTCTTCGCTTCGGTTAATGTCTTTCTCTTTTGTCTTCGCTTTGTTTTCTGGCTTCCTCTTTCGTTCCAGCTTCGGCTACTCTACTTCGTTTGCCCCCATTTCGAGTCTTCTGCCTTCCTCTATCATTGCTATGGCCATTCTTTCAGCGCTTCGCTCTAGTGAATGTTCCTTTCCGTGGCGTTTAGGCCTCATTACGAGGTGTGGGAGAACCTTTAGCCCAATATCTTTGTTTCGAATGGCGGCATCCTCGACCCCTTTTCCGGTCTTCTAGGATACCCTTTGTGCTCACCCTTTGACCGTCTTGTGGTCTGCATATTATACGACTATATTCAGGGTGGGCTAATGTAATGGAGCGTCAGTTTAGCGGGATATAGATTTTCGCTAAGACAGCTCGCAGTGCTTCGGTCTCGTGACCCCACAAGAACATTCTCCTGAAGGCTACGGTACAGGGTTACTCGCGCGAGTGACCCCGAGCCACTGCAAAAAAAGGTCCCTAACAGGGGGACCGCCACTGAGTCGTTCTACGGTAGCCCCCCCCAACCTTTCTTTGACGAAGTCGCCGGTTTTGAAACCAGCTCCCGGTCGTACGTCCTCAAATACGGTGTCCCTTAAAACCCCGACGGCATCGTTCGATAGACCTTTGCACACAAGAAAAGTATGTGGAGACCTCTTTTGTTAGTACCATCCACCCTCCTCGTGTCGAGCAGCCATGAAGCGTTCGTTAAAGAAAATCGCTGTTTTTTAAGGGGGGCTATCGTAGAATCAGCCCCCTGTTGTTCTTGCGAGATCTTATTAAGCTTTTTGTACGGTTTAAACTTTGCGGTACAAGCCGCGATGGAATAATGGTATAAGCTCGTACGCCTCAGCAAAAATATCCCCTAAAATGTTTTAGCCCACGTAGTACAGGTTCACTCGAGCGAGTGGCTCAAACCCGGGGGTGAAAATGCGAGTACATGATACTGCAATACCGTAGCCTTCGTCGGAACTGATCGATGAACCAGGTGGTCTGGGCACAGGCTGGCTCGCGGAGACAGGAGTCACGATATTCGGAGTGTCATCATCAGCCGGAGAGGAGAGAGAAATGTGTAGAGGTTTTGAAGTGCGGCTGAGGGGCTTTCCCTCCCAGCCACGTGGTGACCCCAACCATAAGAGATTAGAGGCCACATCGTATTTATTATAGTTGCTCGGGTAACCATAGGTTCCACCGCATCTCCGAAGACGCGCTACAGTTTCACAAGCCACAAATATTATACCATTCAGGCTTCGATACAAGCACAAACCAACAAGACCCAAGAAGCTAGCTTGTAACACCAGAGCGTTCTCGGTGATATAACGTTCCCTTGGGCAAGGTAGGCCATAGATGTACGCGTTTCTCGTACCAGAAGCATAACAGTAAGTCAGCTATGAGAACGTTCGTTGGGTGTTCCATAGAAAGGTTCAGAAGAGAGCTCTGTTAGAAATGCTACTTGTCAGTAACCATCATGTCGTTATTTGATAACACTTAAAGTCATCTGGTATACATTGCAAGTTGCTAGTACGACAGACAGTTTTCAGTCTAGTATCAATCGTTTATCGATGCAATACGTCGCAAGCACAAGTCTCATGCAGCAATATCTTGGATACTTGTACATGATACACAGCAGTTTACAGGCTAATCATATCCAGATACCTGGTACATGTAGTACGTACTGGTACACGTTGAGAGGGACAGTCTTCGGTATCTCTCTTGGAACCGGTAGCAAGATATTTAAGATACGAGTTGTTGCTGAAGTAAAGAGATAGGCTACGTAGGGTCATATGATCACATACCCTGAGATACGAGTTTTTAAACAACAAGGCTGTAGGATCTCGTATTGGGGTATTTTGCTTCTTCGTGTCATAGCTTGTTTTTTGTTTTTTATCCGTACCCTGCCATTATATCGGTTAGTACCGTTGTTCGAGGGTCCATTTCAAAGGTCTTTTCCTTTTGCTTGCAACGGATTTTGAGGGTCCTTGTCTTTGACCTACGAGCGACGCACAGGCGCATCGCCCACATGCGCTCACTCCTTTGTCGCTCATCATCAGCTCTCATCTGCTGAGCAAATTAATCATCATTCAACATATCGGCCTGGGGTCGCCGAACAACATCTTCTCTTCTAGAGCTCTCTGCTCTTACAGGCTCACCTAACCGTGGCCTTCGTTTGCCTCAGATAATATATATATAGGCTGCGTCTTCATCGGGTCATCTGAAAGCGAGCCTACGAGCGTACACCAGCTAAGAGCTGATAGACGCCACATGCCATCTCACATATAAGAGGGTTTAATAAGCTCCACGTCAACAATAAGAAGATCCAGCAAGAAGAACCGGTGCTGTCCCCAAGCTGAGCTGATGCACCCTTGTGTCCCTTGTTGGTTTAAACTATGCCTGCGCACAAGTCTGATGTATGATGTGTATGACTGCATAGAATCTACGGAGATGGTAGAGTAGAACAATTGATATAATTGGCGGTCCCAATCTTCGATATGTTCGAGTTGAGCCCCCTTTGGCGCAGTGTACCGTTCTGCTCCAAACAATCGGGGTCTACGGCAAGCCTTGAAGGCGACCACCAAACAGCTGAAACGCGCGCGGGCGGAAGCTGTTCAGAAGTTCTTCGAAGACTACGTCAGCCAACTCGAAGGGCGTATCCGAGAAGGTAAGCAATTTGGCTCCTACAAACACCTCAAGGGGATGGATGTGGAAGGGAAGAGGACGTTTGACTCGCAGTACATCAAAGACGAGGAAGGTCGATTACTGCGGGATAGTGCCCTCATCCGCGAGCGGTGGGTGAGGTGGTTTCACAGACTGTTTACCACCAAGTCGCCGACACTTTATCCGAGCATTGTGGCCGAGCTTAAGCAGTGGCCCCCATGCAGACCACTGGACGATGTGTCGTCTAGGTACGAAGTAGAGGAGGCAATCCGTGCGTTGGCGAACCGAAAGGCGATAGGGCCCGATTATCTACCGGCCGAGCTCTTGAAGGTTTTGGCCGACGAAGGAGAGTTGAACACCCTCAGAAAGTTCCACGATATCATCGTCGCTGTGTGGAGGGGAGGTGGCGTACCGCAACAATGGAAAGATGCAACGATTAAGGTTCTTCACAAGAAGAAAGATCGGACTGAGTGTGGCAATTATCGTGGGATCTCCGTCGTAGCTCACGCCGGCAAAGTACTCCTCAAGGTCATCGCGGGCCGCCTGAGTGACTATTGCGAACGCGAGAACATCCTGGTGGAGGAACAGTGTGGGTTCAGACCCCAATCCTCGACGGTTGACATGATGTTCGTAGTACGACGACTGCAGGAACTGGCGCGGAAGAAGGACACCCCCTTGTACTTGTGCTTTATCGACCTCACCGAAGCATACGACTCCGTCGACCGAACCCTTCTGTGGGATGTCCTTGCTCGTTTTTGGCGTGCCACCGAGAATGCTCGCCGTCATCCGCCAATTCCACGACGGCATTCAAGCATGCGTGCGGCTGGATGATGGAAAGTGCTCGGATAATTTCGACGTGGGGCAAGGCCTCAGGCAAGGATGCGTGCTCGCGCCACTGCTGTTCAACATGTTTTTCACGGCGGTACTGCGTGTGGCCGAGAAACGCTTCCTCGCTGATGCAGCCATCACGGCCTACATGGTGCAGCTCCAACGAAAGGAGGAAGGCGAGAAGAAGGTCACGTCACGTACAGGCAAAGTCGACGGGCGGAGGGGGAAGGAGGGGGATGAGGTGAAAAGATTGTGGGGTATGCTGTACGCGGACGATGCAAGCATCGTATCGCAATCATCAGAAGGGCTTGAGAGAATGATGACGGTGATCATGACTGCGTGCTCGTCGTTCGGGCTTACGGTATCCGAGGCAAAAACAGAGATAATGTGCCTGGAAACCAAAGACGGGGGGAAAGTGTCCTTCACAATCAATGCAGCCGGCCAGGTATACAAACAAACAATCGAGTTGGTGTACTTGGGAGGGGCTATCACCGCAGGCACAAACCTTAGCATTGAAATAACGCGACGTCTTCAGAGGGCCTGGGCGTGTTTCCAGCGGTACAAGATGGAAATCTATGATCGCCCGGGTGTGCGCTTACGGTCGAAGGTGCTGTTGCTGAAAGCTGAGGTGGTCGAGACACTTCTTTACAGTGCATGACGTGGAGCCCGAAGAAGCCTGACTATGACAGGCTACGACGGGTTCACCACTCCATGCTCCTCCGATGCCTTGGATGGCGGAAACGGAAGCGCGATGACCACACCCTATCGTACGCCGACGCGCTTGCCAAGACAGCTTCCTCCGAGAACATAGAGGCGATAGTGCGCAAACGGAGGATATTGTTTGCGGGATTCGTAGCACGTATGGGGGAGGAGCGTCTGCCACAGAGGGCGATGTTTGGGGAGCTTGTTGGAGGTAAGGGCTACTCAGGGGGGCAATAAAAAGACTGGATGGATCATCTGAAGGAGGATATGTCGGTCTTTGGAATGAAATTCGAAGGATGGCGAAAGGCTGCTCAGAAGGCTGGCAGATGGTTTCGACGAGTAGAGGAGGGAGCCGAGTTGTTCATGCGGAATTGGCATGAAACGGAGAGACGCAAAGCTGCAGAGCGACGCGCAAAGGCTGCGGCAGCGCCTTCCACCGTCGGCATCTCTAAGCGGCCGGGGGGGGGGGGGAGGGGGGGGGGAGGGGGGGGGAAGGGGGGGGAAGGGGGGGCGTCATGCCCAAGGGACTGAAGTCTGGGTTTGGCCATCATCGTATTGAAAGTTGTGGGCCTTCCAATGGCCGTCACAAGATAGCGTAAGACCGCCCTGACTTCTTCGCCATGTTGCGTTCTCTCCCCGGTGCCATTGATGATGTACTTGATTCCCTCTACGAGCTCAATGCCGTCTTTAGTCTAGGGTCTGCTAGTATGACATTTTTCTTTTCTTTTCCTTTCCTTGCTTCCTCTTCTTGTCTTGTCTTTTCTTGCTTTTCTTGTCTTTTTATTTTCTTCCCTTTCCTTTTTTCGTTTTTTTTCGCTTTCTTCTCTTTTCTATCCTTTCCTTTATCTTCTTTTCTTTTCTTCGTTTTTTTTCTCCAATTGACTTGCGTCTGTCGTGCGTATGCGTAGTGATAGATACTACGTGAAATATTTACGTGGTAGTCTTTCTTGGGTGGCAAGATGTTATAGTCGGTTTTTTCAGGCGCGAGTAATGGGACGTATGCACCGGTATGGACCTGGCACATCGTAGACTGACTCCCGATTTCACTTTTATATGTTTCTGGTGGAGGTATGAATTGCGTCAGCTGTGATATATGCGTGTACCACCTTGGGTTGTTTGTGTTTTTCCCTGGGGTATTCCTCAGCTCCAGAGTGGCTGGAGCCTGTCCTGTGACCACAGACTTGATTATGCGAGTTAATGTGACAACAACAACTTGTAGTACTACTACTGCTGTTACTCAGTTTACTATTTTGTTATCTTCGGGTGTGCACGTTCAAAGTGGCCTCCGGGACTCC